>PVHY01030418.1:0-13441 GCA_004024945.1 Uropsilus gracilis
GGGCCGGCCTTCCACTGGGTGGCAGGATGCTGCACAGCATTGCTCCGTGCTGGCGACACTGGGGGAGAGCTGGGCTTCCTGGAGCAGCTGCCCGGAGGAGCTGCCAGTCGGGGCTTGCCCTGCTTGCCAGAGCGGGCGGGCTGGGCCGGGCCTGGAATGTTGCAGAGCAGGAGTCTTGGGAACCACACTCGGCGGAGGCTGAGCATAGGGCAGAGCCTGGGGAAGCTTCCCGGCCACTCCGCGGCCACAGAGACAGCTCCTTCCTGGGCCGGAGGCGCTGTGGGGAAGGAGATGTGGGCTGGTCATGACTTTTAAACACAGCTCTTCAGCCTGGGGTAGAGCGCGGCTAACTCTGTCCCCGGCCACGCGCTGGGGCAGGATGGGAGCGCAAGGGGAGTTGGGGGCATTTCTGAAGCGTCTGGGCAGGTGGTGAGCATCAGGCCCCACGAGGTGCCGACACCCACCGCTGGTGCTAAACATCATGCAAGGAGGTGCCTGCAGGAGGTGCCTGCAGGAGGCAAATGCGGGGAGGACACTCAGGTCTCCCCCCAGGTGTCAGGCTCTAAGACAGGGTTGGATTCTTCCCCCGGCAGAGGGAATAGCAAGGAGAGATCGGGTGCAGCACGACTGTGATCCCATGAGAAAGTAAAAGGGTGGGAAGAGGAGCAAAGAGGTGGCATCTTCCAGTCGCTTGACTGAGGGTAAGCCCTGCCCCATCTGCTCTGACAGGAGGAGGGGGCGCTGGGAGAGGCCCGGCCAGCGGCCACCATCACCGAGACTGAAAGCAATTTCTGGGGGAGAAACAGGGCCGTTGACCGGCATGGCGCACAATCCCCGTCCTATTCAGGACGGCGTTTCTGTTGACACTTCAGATGCCAGCGCTAACTCATGGTCAGAACAAGACCTTGGTCAAGACTCGCTTTCCGAGAAAAGTACTACCTGCAGTTTATGTAGGTTTGAAAGGCCTCGTCCAACACCAGGTGACTGATGTCGCGTGTTGCCACTGAAACCTCTACCCACAGCCGAGACGTTGAAAGCTAAAAGGGAGAACACTCAAGCCCCGAGCATGAGCGGACTTGAGCTCTTGAGGTGAAACCACAGACACTGCCTGCACACCTCGGGGTGAGGGACATTCACCCCAGCCTGGTGTTTCACATACTCACATGATTTTTTCAAAGTTCTGAGATTAAATGTGCAAAAGCAAAACAAACAAAAAAAAAGAAAACCCACACACAAGTATCGGAATTTAGGGCTCAGCCTAACAGATTATAAAAGCCAAAGTTGGGGAAAAAAAAAAAAAAGCACAACAGCAAATAGAAACTTATTTAAAGATGGAGTTTAACAGCTTTGACTGTCTGAGATGATGGCAACCCAAACCTTTCAGGTGGTTTCAGGTGGAGTCCAGGAAGTCTCCAAGTGGCTAAGTGAGGAGATAAGAGACAAGACGGGTCTTGGAGTTTGGAAGAAGAGAGATGACAAAGACCCCTGTCCTCCCTGCTCTGGGTCTAGGAGTCTCGAAGAGGAGGTCTCACATCCCCCAGTACTGGCCATTTTGATCAAAGCAACTTTAAAAAGCAGCCCTGCTTTGTTCAAAAGTACTAGGGCCTCTAGCTCAGCGCCCTGGTTTCTGTCTTTATTTGGTTTTATTTTCAATGCCCAGAGAGAAGGACCCGATTTTAAAAACATGCGATTAACTTCAATTTAGAGAAAGGGAAAGAGCAATGTCACTCAGCTCAGCATGGCGAGTTCCAGGAGCGTCTTCACCTAAACTGGAAGGAATCCCCCTCTAGTGGGGTGAGGGAGTATTTCAGCCTTACACAGCATTTCCAGGTAGCAGTTCTCAAACTTGTCTGATAGAAACAGTCACCCTGCCTTCCACCCTGCCTTCTGAAATTTGAAACATGTATCCACAAAAGGGTGGATACATTCTACTCCCCAGCCCAAAGCTCCTACAATCCCAGCACACACACTAGAGGGAGATGTGTGTGTGTGCGCGTGTTTGGTGTTTGTCTGATGGAGTATTAGTTTCAGCCAACCATCATCAACCAGTTTATGAAGTAATCAGAATTTTAGCTTCACACAAGGATGTAAAATTAGGAAAGTCAGTACATTCTCAGAGGGAAGAGTTAATAACAGAGGTGGGAGGGGAGGGCAGGGAGCCTGCCTTTTCCCACGCTTGGTGGGGCCAAGTGAGGGGCCTAGACCTGGGGCAGGATGGTCAGATCAGCGGGGTTCGAAGGGGCGCAAGCACCTGGGCGCCAGGTGCCCAAATGTGCCCTTGAAGCGACCAATTCATGGATGGAGCGAGACGGAATCATGCCAGCAGAAATAAGCCAAAGGAAAGAGAGAAACGGGAGGATCTCACCTAGATGCTGGATGGAGGGAAAGCAAACAAACAAAAGGACAAGGAGAATTTAAAATTGTCAACAGAAGTAAAGCATCCAGCAAGATGGGGGGAGGGGGTCGTCTGGGGGAGGGGCACAGGGAGCAAGACAAGATGATGAGTCACAGGGAATAAGGTGGTGAGAGAACCCTGGCGAATATCACGATGTAAAATATATATAGATGATATTATGTGTAATCAAATAAAAACATTAATCGATTCAAATTCAGACCCGGTAAGATTACTCATGAAGTTTCTTTTTAAACTTCAGTTTGGGGGGGACATAAAAAAACGAGTGATTAGAAAATCTTGTTTCCACCAGGGAAGAGGAGCACAGGCTTCAGGGGACACCACCCCACGCTCCCGCTTCCGGTCCCAGTCCAGGCAGATGCTGAATGAACAAGGGACCGGGATGGGCACGCACCAGCCGTCCGGTAGGGCAACCGGTGGGCCGGCTGTGAAGGGACAGGCAGGCGGGCAGGTCAGAAGATCCACCCATCAAATCACAGTCTCTCAAAGGAGGCCACACCAACAACTCCAGGGGCAACTGACCCAAGTCCGGGAAAGTGAAGTTTGTGGCCACAAAGGTTGGGTGGAGTCACGTGGCTCGCCATCCTGTCACTCAAACACAAACCTCCCGCTGGCTCCTTTCTCTCCCAATGGGTTCCAGATGCCCTGTATCCACTGAAATCCTAATACAGCACCTTAATTTCCCATCTTTGAATAAGAAAATCAGGAAAACACAAATTCACTAACTTGGAAGTGAAACTGGTTACTTTTTCTTGAATTACCTTCAAAGTCCTCTATAAAGGAGAGAAAACTAGCATTCAACGGCGTCTTCATTCAAACAACGCCAAAACCATGCCCAGTCTAATTAAATTTTTTTCTAAAATCACAATCTTACTGTCAAAAAAAGTGATCACAGGTTACAATCATGTGAAATCGAGTTCGTAACTAAAGGAACGTGGATTAAAGACCACAACCTCATTCATTTTTTCCACCATGGATACTGAAGGTCAACATCTGATATTTACAAAATCACTCAAATCAGCCCTAACTGGGGCAATAAACATAACACTGGAATATATGACAACGTGGCAGTCTCCATGGAAATGTATAGACCAACACTTAAGTGGCTGACTGAGTGATTCCACTGACATTTGAGTGCAAAAATAGAAATCTACAAGTTGTTTACGCATGGTGTTTCCAAGAGTGAAAAGCTGAAAACCACGATGAATCCAAGGTTCATCAACAAGATCCTGTCTAATAATAAGCACAGTCCAGTCGAGCAGTACAACACCTCGCTGTCATTTAAAAAGGACAAAGTGACGTTGCACACTGCAAATAAAGCAAGCGTCCCACCGTGATCAATCCTGTGAAAAGAACCAGGATGTAGTGGAGAGTAGCTGATGTGTACGCACTATCAAAAAAAACAAATTGATGCTTGCTGGGAGAATAACTTAACTTTGCTTGCATTTTGATTACAAAGTAAGATTAATATTTTTTTTTGCAAAGTGTATGTGTTTATTATTCAATTAAAAGGAATCAGTTAATAAAGTACGCCAGTAAAATGAACAGTGTTCAAAGTCAATAATCATCATAGAAATATAAGTGGGCGGTCTTCTAGGTTGGCAAAGAATAGAAAATAAATTTCCAGTTAATAGCAATACTATCAAACATATTCATGCCCCCATTTACCCAGCAGCCTAATTTTTAGAGAAATCCACTTTTGTGATCAACTCTTTGAGTATGAATATACTATGTATGTCATTATCTGAAATAATGACAGTAGAGAATGTAAGAAAATAGGGGGTGGTCAAATAAAGTATGCTATATGCATATGCTAGACTATTACATTTCAGGAAAAACTAAGTTTCCAAGAAATATTTTATAATTCTGGAAAATGCTTACGATGTCAAATTTTAAAAGTAGGATGAAGACCAGAAATCTGACATTGTAAATATTCAAATCTACCCATTGGCTTCCTCTGTGCCTTCTCCAGGACTTAAAACTTCTCATTCATGGTTTCCTGTAATGCATTTGACTTTATTTTTTGACATCTCAATAGCTGACCTGTCTGTAATTTATTCTGAAGTCGCAAGGGGAAGAGGTGACTCAGTTTCAGAGAAGTAAATGATGTGGAAGGATCGCTTATTTTGTTCAGTGATGAGTCGTCCATAGATTCACCACAATTAAACATCAAAATGACGCACCTTTTGCCTTCCATTCCGGGCAGGTAGGGATGGGAACAGCAAAATGACAGCATGGAGTTGGACCCCAAGGGACACAAGGGTGATGGGGGAGAGATTAATGAACGTCAACAAGAACCTGATTGAATTTGCAGCTTCAATATTTGTTCCCAAGTAAACTACTAGGAAATTAGAGGCTCTTGGAAAAAATAATTTTCAGCTAGATCAGTATTGGAGGGATAAAAATGTTACCCAACTTAAGATTGATTTCTGTACCTGCTTAAGCTGGGCCATAAGAAACAAGATGCCATCCACACCCTACTCCTTCAAACAGCTTTTCCTGACATTAAGGACAAGCAGACACTGATCAACCACTCTCCAAAATGTCCCAGAATTTGCTAATTTAATTTAGACAGCAGGACAAAATCTTCACCCCCATGTACATCCTCTTTCTCTCTGTCTCTCTCTCACACATGCACACACACACACAGCTTTCCAGGTGATTGGCAGTGTTTGAATGAAGCAAACAAAGAAGTTCACTGTTTTTCTTTTATTACTATTGTTTGTGGTTACTGTCATCACTACCGTATCTTGCGTTCTTGTAATCCATTGACAGATGGAACGCTTATGGAACATGTAAAACCTTATGAGCGTTCGTTTCTCGCTTATTAATTCTCCATTCTCCTTATTAGCAAGGACAGCCGGACTGCAGCTCAACGACACTGTGCGCTGAAGCCACCCGCGTTTGCTTAGCTGGGAACAGAACCCACAGTGATGCGTCCACTGTGAAGCGCGGCTCAGAAGACCCACCATCTCGGAACGTGTTTCAAATGATTACGAACCAACTGGTCCCCTCTGGAAGGACCCAAAATTATCGGTCACTGACACATTTCATCTGTGCAATCAAAATGCGCTGGTTGGACTGAACCCGGTACATCCTTTGACTTCCAGATGGACGAGGCGTGTGTTACAAGCACTGCCACTGCTGGCATCATGCTTTCTCTCGCTTCTTTACCAAGATGTGAGCAGCAGCGTCATCACATCCTCGGCTACTTACCCTAACACCCAGACTACAGCGTCTGTGGTCACACAGCTCTCGCTCTGTTCTCTCAGTGAAGCTGTCTACACTGAGGCCTCATGAGGCAGGCACCCCCTCGGGATACGGCTCAGAGGTACTGAGTACAGGTGTACGCACAAGGCGCAGTCACCACGATGTGCCGTGACTTAGCATCCTCGCGCTCAAAGGGGGTGTCTCTTTTCCTGTCCCTCTTGGCTGAGGTGTATCTGCAACCTGCTTCGATCCATCAACAGGAATTATAACGCACTGAGACTGAAGGCCAAGGACCACTTCAATCATGCGCCTCACAGTCAATCAGTCACCCCGGGAGCAGGCCCAGACTAGTTGGTTGGAGGGTGAGAGCCAGATGGTCCAGCTACCACATCACCCGCGCCAGGAGGCAGCCAGCTCCGGGGAGACCACAGCGCTGACCAGCAGCTGACTGGAGAACTGAGAACGAGCCCAGGAGAAGCCAGAATAGCTGCCCAAACCAGGACAAACTGCGGAACTGCAGGACCACAGGGTCCTGAGGTTTATTTCAGAGCAGAAGCTAAGTGGTGTATCAGGCAGGCAGCTCTGAGCACAGACACTCAACATCGCGCACGCACCGACCAGGCTTATGCAAGCTCTCTGATAGGAGAAGCGGTTCCAAGAGCCGTGCTACATGGTAGCGTGCTCATCCCCACTACCAGGTGAACCTCCCTGGGACCCTGGAGTCCCATCTCAGGAACTCGGGACCACCAGAAGTGAAACAGCGCCGCTTCCGCTGCTCCGCCCGGCTCCCCCAAGGACAAGGCTTCAGCAAAGAGAACCTCTCTCTTTCCTGCAACGACCCCTCCCAGCTCAGGACCTTTGCACATGCTGCGTCTTCCACCTGGCTCCTCCCACTCCTGGCTCCTCCTGTCACTGATGCCTTAGTGCTACCTCTTCAGGGAGCACCTGCCCTCCCCTTGCACTGCCTTTCAGCCTTACAGCCTTTCAGCCTTACAAGAGCAGAGGCTCGGGTCGCCTCGTTGACCACTTTACGTTTCTGACCTTGCCAGATAGAGAGCAGGGACTCAATCCAATACTACCGAACAGTAAGTGTGCGTGAAGTAACGTGGTGAGGGTTTAGCACAAACAACAGAAAACAAAAACACAGGCTTGAAAGACCAAATGTGACAAGACCTTGTTATGACTCTGATTTAGATATGAGAACATTTAAAGTTACGTCCCACTGGACATAAATTTATGTACCACTTGGTTAAGGACATTTATACGGTGTTAAAACATGAGTATTAGCAAAAAGCAACAAAATCGAACCGATCCCCCAGACCAGTTTTATTGAGTTTAATTTAATAGTGATCTATTGAGGCACTGGCTGTATTTACCTCCCTGGTGAAAGTGAAGCTTAAGCCCCTTTAAAAGGATCAGATTTCTTAAGCGAATGACAAAGGCCTCCAGGAAAGAGCTTTCCTCCCAGATCTGGAATTAAAAATGTAATGTACTCCTAGAATTGCACTGTACCAAAAATGAATACAGAAAAGATTTCACGAAGAACACAGAGTCCACAATCCTTCCAAACTCAATTTCTGAAAGTAAATTTCTGTCAAATGTGAGCTTGGTATGGAGGCTAGCTGACCACACCCCAGCAGATGGTAAGAGCTCTGAGTGGGAAGGTGGCCCTGGGACTGGACCCCAGGGGGCAGAGGCTGGTCACAGCACCCTCCCAGCTTTGTAAATAGCCCCCTCAGACATAGGCAAGGGGGAGCCCCAGGGCGAGTGCAAAGGACTGGCCTGTTGAGGGGGAGAGTGTTCTGTGTTCAGGATACTGTACCCCCAGGAGACCCCAGGCAGGATGCAGGAGAGTCAATTGTTTCTACAGGTCACATCAGTGTCTATCAAGAAACAAGCATGAATAATACTGGAAGAGATCAGACATTCAACAAAAGTCAGTGTTTTTCATATTTACTTTCAGAGCTTCCTGTAAATCATATTTTATTAAAGTGGAAATGTATGTAGAATAAAATACTAACATTTGTTCATTCCCTTATCAATTCTATGTGATTGTTTCTGCTGGATAATTTAGCAACGATTTCTTTTTAAGATGTTCTGCACTTACAGGTTCTAAGAGTTTTTATGGAGGAAAGTAAATATTAATAACAGGATGAAAAATGGAAGCGCAGTGGGAAAAAGGTCCGGGTGTTCAGGCGGGGAGGCATCGTAGAAAACTCTGAACTCTAAGCAGCCAGTAGCTTATCTAAATCTTATGAAAACTGAGATAATACTAGACATCCTCTTGAGCTCCCTGAGTCCTATTCACTGTGAATTCCATCATAATTCTATGCGATTGTAAGTGCCACTTCCTGGTATATCCAGGGATCTCCTCATTCCTATATACACCGACAGGCAAAAGTGATCAGATTTATTACACTACATCCACAAACCCACCACACAATGGCTTGATAAATTTGAATGTTCTAAGAACATAAACCACTCGCATAATCCACCCCCCCCATTTTAGTTACATTTCACAAAATTTCTGTAAGGTAGAAACTAGCTGTATCAATTCAAGATACTCAAAGTTGAAAGGAATCACAGTGACCCTTGTTGGCCACTGTTAGGCAGCTCAGCAAAGCCTGGGGGTGGGGCTGTAAAGGGTTCCTCAGGCAGGGTGGGAAGGTGAACTCCACCTGCACCTCCTGCAGCACCCACCTGAGCACACACACCATGCCTGCCTGCAGGTGCAAGGCACAGGTTTCAGCTGAGTAGGCGGGAATGACAGGTGCTTTGAAACATACACCCCCCCCCCTTGTGTGACTGCCAGAAAAGAGCCAGGTGGACATGATCAACTCGGTTCAGGACAAAGACTCGTTTCTCTGCTGCCCTTTCCCCTGTCCCCCTACCCCTGATCCCCCAACTCTGTCACCAGTGCCTGCCTGGAAGAAAAATGATAAATGAAAAAAAGCTTCCTTTTTACCTGAAAAGACTTCTAGTCACTGCCACATCATTTGTAAAGCCAACCAGGTGTATGTCATGGTGGAGCTTTGTTTCCTTCAAAGCCCAGGTGACACCCATGAGATCTGTCCTCATGGAGAGTCACCTCTGGCCCCCTCAGGAGAGTAGTTCTAGTTCTAGGCATTCGCCTGATTTACAACAAATCCTGAAATTAGAATCTGCCTAACCAACATCATAGTGTTTCCTGCACTCCCCCAGGGATCCCCCCTCCTCCCGCCTCCCCCAAGGGAATCTTAAGGGAAATAATAGATTCCAAGCAAATGACCAATCTGACTAATTTTGCATGCAGGCTGCGAGCGGGGGGGGGAAGACACCTGCAAAGCACCGTTCCTTCCCTCAGAGGTTATTTTTACTTTCGCCTTTTACCCATTTCCCCATTTTTTAAAATAGCGAATTTATGTTGATTGTAACTGGCATGTGGAGTGTTATCAAACTGCGATATAAAAACAATTCAGAGAAAGGCAGAAAAAGAATGGAAGGCTTGTTACACTGAGCGGGGAGCACAAACCGTGATATTTTACCTTGAAGCTGATTCCTATTTTAGGTGGGATATTTTTCACACCCACCTACTTGGTGACATAGGCCACCAACTGGAGCTAAGGAAGCTATCTCCAGGGGAAGACGCTTGCACTGCTTCTCACTTCTCATAGTTCTCTAAAGCACCTCTTCCATGACCCCAAACTCCTCCACACAAAAAACCAGGTCACTCCCTGTGTTCTGAGCCAGGACTTGCCGTAGCTGCGTGCAGCCACAACAACAAACGACGGTGTGACTGTGTGAAGGAGGCCAGGGTCAGTGCAGGACGTTCCAGAAGAGGCCAATCAAGAGTTTTCAGTTTGATCAGAGAGAAAACGTGACAGGGTAATGTTCTCGAGGTGGCGTCAGCTGGCCACCGTTCCAGTCTGGCCCTCTTCGTTTCTCCAGAAACCACCTTATTTTCTTCAAAATACCACAACGTTTGAAAAAAAAAAAAAGTTTAAGCCCTCAAAACAGGTAAGATCTTTGGGAAAAGGCCCTGTTTTAGTGAGTTTACTTTAATGCCACTGAGTTTTAAATTGCATTAATATTCTAGGACATAGGGCTACATATTCTCTCTGGAGAATCTAGTGTCTTGGACGTTTGAGAAAAGCTGATCTGTCAAGAGATGGGCGTGTTAGCGCTCAAGTGTCGGGGCGATGGCCTGACCATCTGATTGGATGGCTCCAACCAGAGCCAGTTGGAGGACCTGTGAGGAGACTACGGTTAGCCTCAGTGCAGAGCCCTGAACCACCCTGGGCTGGGAACCCCCCCACCCACACCCCAAGAGTGTCCATCTGCAAGAGCCAGCATTCCCGGCCTGGAACTGCCGTACCAGAAAAGCCAAGTCAGAGGTGCGTCTCGACACTAAGACGTAGTCACTTCCTCAAACACCAGTTACCCCTGAGGACAGCGTGGTCCTGAGGGAGGAATCACCTTCCCTTGAAAGAGAGGCGGAATCCCCCCTCTTCACAGTGTTCCATGGCAAAAGAAAACAGGAGTCGTTTACATAAAACATGCGCTGCAAACACGAGAATTGATTAAAAAATAAAAACCTACTGCAGCCACTTTTGAGGCGCTGACGTTTTCTTATATGGCGAGAAGGCAGCCCGATACCCGTGTCTGGAGATCCCCTTTCTGGGGTGGGTGTTTACCCAGGAGGATAAAAATGTGTTGACATGAAGACCTGTGTGAGAATGTTTGTAAAGTCTGTGTTAATCATTGTTGGAAACTGGAAACGATTCAAATGGCCAACAGCTGGTTAATGGATAAACAAAACCTTGAACCACATCCACACCATGGAAAACTACTCTTCAATATAAAGGAATAACTACAGACGGGAGCAACAACATGGCTGAATTGTGACCGTATTGGACTACGTCAGAGCGCTCAAGGCCACCTGCCGGATGATTCCATTGCGGGAAAGGCAAAAATCCCGGGAAAGGAGGCAAAGATCCCAGGAAAGGGCAGGAGAACCTGTGAGGAGGCCAGAGGTGGAGAGGCTAACTAACTACAAAGAGGCAAGGGGAGGCTTTTAAGGGTGACAAGAAATGTTCCACAGCTCTATCCATGTACTCTTCTTGACAGGTTATTGTGCTTGTATTTTACAACACAGTAAACCAGGAGGCTTAGAAAATGCTACCTTCCCCAAATAAACATACAATAACACATTCTCTAGTTTCTCAATTTTAAAACATCCTTGATTTCACCGTGTAATTTCCAGTGGATACGTTCGAAATATTTCTGCATGGTTGATTTGGGTTTTGCTCAAATTTCCTTGCCATGAGGGTTTTGACAGTTTTCAGTCAGGTAGCAACACCGATGGGTCACTTTCTATTTGACAGCTTGCCTTTTGAAACTAGAAAATCATGTGTCTAACAAAAATCTCTGTTACCCACTACAAGGGCACACAAATTCGAACTGCAACACGAAAACCAGCAGATCCCACTGAAAGTCAAAACTCCAGCCAGCATCAGCTTCAAGTAAAACACGCCAGTTCAGACATGAAAACACACAAGCTTCCAACCAAAACCACAGGCGGCAGCAGCAGCGCAGCACACGCAGGCCCAGGCACGACGGTGTTGCACAACTGCAAAGCTGGGGCGGGCCGCCTCTTGGCCACAGCATGTTCACTTGCAGCACAGAGAACCTCAAGTTCAGTTTCTGAAGCTTAATACTAGAAACAGCTCCGGTTACGCTCCTTGGCAAGTCAGGCCCGGCGATTCTAGGAGATGCACCGGAAAATTCAGCGATGGCGCTTATACCATCCAGCAACTTCTAAAGTAGCTTGGAACTCAACTCGAGGTTGAAACACCAGATTTATTTTTTTAATGTCTGAAACAACTACCTCAATAGGTTCTTTCAACAGTCGAGTTTTGCTCAGTCCTATTCTTTACAGCTTTTTAAATAAAAAGGAGGTGTCTGCAGTAAGCAATGCACAACCAAATGTATAAAAAAGAAACCAGCTGCTTGGCAGCGACTGCTGTTTACATCAGATTTTACCAAGTTTACAAACAGCTTTAAACAAGCATTTCCAGCGGGTTTCTTCTCCGCCTGGACAGGCGGTTCTATACTCAGAACAAACCTGATCCTCCTCCCCCATCCAGAACTCTGCACCATGTCTAGACACGCGGCTGGGCACCATCCTGGGAGGGGGGGGTTGGTGTCCAGGGGGTAGCGAAGCCAGGCAATTATTACACCCCAGGTGTCCACATCACTGTGACGGAGAAGTCTAGCTAGTGGCATGGTCCTAACTGCTACTTCAGCTTTTCTAATCACTTGGAAAATCTTTATGCAGACAAGTTTAGTTACAGGAGTACAAAGGGTGTTGGGGGGTGAAAGCCCCTGCTCCTCCCCCCCCTGCCATTTCACCACTGTGGGGCTATACATGACGTCTGTGCCTGTGGATGGGGACCCCAAGACCCAGGTGCCACAAAGCAAGCATCAGCCCCACGGGCCACCCTGCAGACGCAGAAAAGTCTACTCATAGAAGTATGACGCAAGACTGTGTTTTATCAAAAATAAAAACAAACAAGGGCGAGTGGATACCAGTGATCATCAACAAAAACTCAGTATAAAAAAGGAGGGGAATGGGTAAAAGGTGAAAGCAATAATAACTTTATGGGAACAAATGCCTGTTAGCCTGCTATGCAAGGGTCTTGCCCCACTCACAACCTGAACATAAAATTAGTTCAATCAGACATTTGCTTGAAATCTATTATTTCCCTGAAGAGTCCCTGGGGTGGGGGGTGGAGGTAACCTGTGGGAGTGCAGGAAACACTTGCAATGAGACCAGGTCAGCAAATGCAACTTCAGGAACATGCTGTAAATCAGACGGATAGTGGATATTGAGAACTAAAACTACTCTGCAGAGGGTGGTCATAGGTGATTTTCCTGCACTTTGGATTATTTGGGTTATAACATTATCTTTGTGATTCCTCAGCTTGACAAACTTACAGGTTCTGAGGCATTTTCACCAGTGCATTGGTGGGGGGGAGGCGGGTCTGGAGGGTGCAATAGCAGAAGGGGGGGAGTGTAAGTAGCATATTTTTATCCCTGTTCTACTGCTTTGATACCATCCCTTTATGTAAAAGGATGCTGTTTTCTGTTTATACATACACTTTCCTAAATACACAGAAAATGCCTTTCCCTGAGTTCTACATTTACAAAATAAAGGAGTTAAAAAAGCATGTCACCCTGAACTCACCCCTAAACTCCAAATCCATTCAACCACTAAGGACTGTAGCTCAGATTTCAGTTGCTCATGCTGGCCACTGGGCAACACCGAGCGCTCACCCCAAGACCACCTTTGCTCCTCCGACTCTCTACACCCCAAGAGAGGTGGGTGGTGTATGATACCGCCCTTGTAGAGGCCTCTCTCCCTCTCACCAAAAACTCAAATCACTTTAAATTTGACTCAGTGAAACTCGAATTGGCAAGTTCCTAAGCTGGCAACAGCCATCAAATGAGAGGCCCAGCTACTGCCTATTGATTGCAAAACCTTTTACCTGTAAAGCATCAAAAGGGAAAAGACCAGGTACATTCACCCGCACAGCCACATAACACTCGAAAGTGTAAGAGAAATCAAGTCATATCTAGGATTCCTATTCAGAATCATTTCGCTTGTATTTTTTCCAGAAGGCTCCTGACATCTCTCAGTATTGCATCTCAGTACTCTGCATCTAGATAGCAGGTCAGCAACTGAATTTCTGGAGTTAAGCTAACCTGAGTGGGACAGAGGCAACACTTAAAACAGTATCAACAGTTAAGGCACTGGAAATTATACAGTCCATAAAGAAG
>PVHY01030419.1:0-13439 GCA_004024945.1 Uropsilus gracilis
TACTTCCCCGCCAAGAGTTTGCCTCTGCTGTGCACATGTGTTCCCACCCCCGATGTTCACCTCTCTTGGCTGGCACTTCTGCCCATTTCCATCTTGTCCCCTTGTCTTGCCAGAAGCTATGCCCACCATCAGTCTGGTGAAAGCCACACTTGTGTCCTGCCAAAGTGGCTTGATCCCTGGTGGAGCCCTGGGAGGAGAATGATCTCAGGGACTCTCACCATTGGCCTGGTCTCAGGAGCTTTTTGCCTGCACCCGGAACAGGCAGTGTCCCCACAGTGCCTGTGCGGGAACTGCACGTTCCTGCCTGTCTCCTCAGCCCGAGGTCACACTCTCACTGTTTTGCTTTCTGTCTTCTCTTGGCACTGGGCTGGACCCAGAGCCCTCAGGGCCCTATGTGACTGTGGTCAATTGGGCTGATTGGCCAGGTTCCCCAACCCTCTGGGCCAACCCGTGCAGAGCTGCTGCCCTCCGTGCTGGTCACCCTCTGGCACTGAGGCAGACCTTGCCCCACCTGCTCCCATGTAGACAGAGGGACCTCATGACTGAAAGCGCAGGAGCCGTACCAATGTCCTGCTCACTCCGGTGCCCCCTTCCCAAATTGGTGTAAAAGGTCCCTCGTCATGAGAACACATGGCCCCTGGACTGCTGTGAACACTGGGATAAGAAGTCCAAATGGATGTGATGGGTCCTGTCTTGAGAGATGTATCTGCAGACAAACACCAGCCTGGCACCGGCCATGTGTTCATGGGGCAGGAGCCCCAAATAATCAACACAGTGGTAGATTGTTTAGCCTTCCTCGTCGCCAGGTGCCACCACTCGCGGGACCTGCAATCAGAGCAGGTGCTATGGAGAAGGCAGACCTGGGCAGGCAGGAGGGAGAGAGATGGCTCCTCCTATCCTGCAGAAGGATGGTACCTGGGACCCTTAGAAATGCCTGGCATGGCACAAGAGGATGCTCCACACCCCTGAATGGGGGCACTTGCACTTCCCTGCTCCTGCTACCTAAGATCCCACCTGGGTCTCACCTACACTGCAACCTGAAAGATCTACCTGTTTCTAACTTTTCTCTCCTCCTGGCTCTCACCTGATTTGATCACCAACTGATCTGTTCTTGTCCTAAGCCATGTAGAGCGTCAGGCCCTCCATGTGCGGTGCTGTAGGGAATTCACCCCAATATCTCAGTGCTTCACCTGCTCCTGCTGCCCATCAACCGGCCTCAGTCCTGTAGATATTTCATAGCACAAATGTGTGTGGCTTCTGTGGCAGCACCCCATTCGATCTAGAGTGGACTGTATCCTGTGAACAGATGGGGTGACTTTGGGGGTTGGTTGACATTTTCTCAGCCCCACTTGCTGCCACCTACTGAGACCAGGAATGTCTGGATACTGAGCTGACAACTGGAGGTGGAGCAGAACGCCAGATGCAAGGCTGACCTGAGCTACGGAGCCACGTGCAGGCCCAGGGCTAGCAACCCCTGGCCCGCAAGGGTTCCCGCAGTCTGACTGGGAGCAACATTGGTTTTTAAACCCCAAAATAAAGCAAACCACCAAACTGGATTTCTTGAAAACATTCACTCTCAGAGCCAGTCCCCTCTATGCCAGGTCTAAGGATCCTGAAGTGGAATGACAGGAATGCCAGCTGCACAGGCCATGGCCCACTGTGGGGTTGATAGGGAGGGGCTTGGGCCACAGGGACATTCTCAGACTTCCTCAAGACCCAGAAATGCCTGGAACAATGGGACAAGGAAGCCTGAGACCCACTCAATTCCTGTTCCTGCCATTCCTTGCTGGTTCCTAAGAGGGAGGCATGTAAATCATGCCTGGTGTCTTCTGCAAATAGCCCAGTCCCCAGCACCCAGCCTTTGACATAAGCCCTCTGTTCCCCCTCTGGGTTCCAGGTGCCTCTGTCCCCACCATGTCCTTTCCTCTGCTCATTGGGCTCTAGCCAGTGAGCTAGCAGGGACCTTAGAGACTCAGGGAAGATGAGGGTGCTGAACCCCATCCCCATCACCTCCTCACAGCAGTATCTCACTCTCTCCAGCTTCCTTCTTGGGTCCACTCCCTGCCTCTGCAAGTAGGAACCTGGCACCAGCCAGGCTCTTCTCTGCAATAATGGGGCCCCAGGTCCTGCTGAAACAGATGCTTGTGGAAGAGATAAGGCGGGAATCTGACATCAGCCAGAGCCAGGCATATACACCAATTCTCAGTAACACCAAGTCTCCAAAATCTTTGCTTGTGAAAGATCCTCAAGGTCCTTTCTTAAGTGTTTGTGAAACCCAGGGACTAGATTTTGTCAACAAACATTCCTTTGTTTTCTTTGTCTTTGTCATGTAAGCAACCTATAAGATAACAAAATTGTCTGCCTGCACTGTAAACCTTACCTCTGTAAAGCCTGCCTGTGTCTCTAAATTTTAAGCATCTTTGCCTCTAACTGTATAAAGTCCATATTCCAAAGGACAGAGCTATTCTCTCTTCTCTAATGTCCTGCTGGACAGTTAGAGTTTGTCACTGACTGCCTAATAAAGACTCATTTCAATTAGACCTGAGACCATGGTTTGTGTCTGTGAGGGGTCACTCTCCAACAAGGGAAGGATGTGCAGTCTCCTGCTCCCTCCCCAACTGCTGAAGACCTTCAGGGAATATCAGGCAAGACAATCCAAGTCAAGGTGACAGAGGTCAAAGAGAAGAAACACACTTCATTTGCAGGAGATACGCTTCTCTGTTTGCAAAATGCAAGTTCTGCTAAAGAAAATAGTCCTCACAGAGACATACCACAATAGAAAGGGGACTGGGCTTCGGATCCCAAAGGCTGAGGCAAAGGCCTAAGTTTGTCAGGTCATTGAGGGAAAGCGCTCTCACACTGAACACAGGAGTCCTCCTCCACGATGTCATCCCAAACATCCAAAAGAAGGGTGTCAGGGCTGGGGCCCAACATCCTCCTGACCACCCTCAGTACCTAGGGAGCAAGTAGCCAGCTGGAGAGTTCTCCCATTGCAGGGGTCAGGGTACCCAAGTCAGCCGAAGCAGCAGCCTGGCTAGTGCCAGGTGAACACTTGCTGACAGGGAACAGGCCTGTGAAGGAGGGTGGGAGAGGGGCCCAGAAACCTTGCCCTCCAGACCTCCCACAGGGACCTGGGACAGCAGAGACTGGAAGCTCACTGAAGAGGTCCCTTGGTGTGGAGGAGAGGGCATGATGGAAGCAGAGACACCTGGGACCTCAGAGGAGGAATGGAGGGCTTGTGACAGTGGCTGGGGATCTGGGCCTGGGCTCAGGGCCACAACACAGGGCATGGCCACAGCCAGACTCCTAAGAGCGTACGAGGAAGAGTGGGAGCAGGGCTGGGGCTGTGTTTCTCAAGCTGCTCTGCTTCCACCCACAGCATCTGAAGAAGCTGGGGAAAGTCCATCCTCTTATATACTGGAGATAGATCAACAGGTCAGCCAGAACTTCAGAGGCCACATCATGTACCAGCAAAAATATGGCACCATGTGAAAATCCCAGACAACAGGACCAAGGCCAGGGCCCACGCTGGCCAGGTTCTGGGAGGGGCAGGATTGTGGTAGCATTTGGAAGGAGGCTACCCTTGGGGCTCACAGGGCTCGCAGGGTCTCAGGAAGAGAGTGTCAATGACAGAGGCCCAAAGCTGCTCTAGGAATTCAGGGTACCAGAAGGCACTTGGAGGTCTTGAGGACCTTTGGGTGTCTCAGAACAAGCTGGGAAGAGAGGTCCGGTCCCAGGACAACTGGAGCAGATAGGTATCTCAGGGAAACCTAAAAGTCCAAGGGTAACAGGAAAATTTCTGGAGTCATGACAGGACTCACAGGTCTCATGGGATGGGTTGGGAGAGTTGGTTGTACAGGGCCTTTGGGGAGCAGGGGGCTAGGGCAGAGAGGGCAGTCCTACTCCTTGGTGACAGTCCATGGAGCCATGCATGCCAGACTGAACTTGATCGTGTTCAACTACACAAGAACGCATGCATATGGAGAGGCTCCCACTGTGCACCTGGAATATTTATACTAAACGCCAGGTGCCCTGATGGCATGATGTTCCCATGAGTCTTTGCGAGGTCTCAGCTCGACAAGAAGGGTAGGGCTGACCAGAGGCCCTGGGCCACCTACAGAAACTCCTCCTTTCTCCCTCCTAGACAACAGGTCCTCTTCCACATCCTAGTAACCTACTCCATCTATAATCCGGTGAGTGCCCCACACAGTGCTCCATTGGGGGTCGTCATGGTGCTTGACAAGCAGGTCAGGAATTAGTCCCAGAGCCTGAGATGCCCACAGGAGACACAGGAGTCTAACACTTGGCAAACAGGGCTCCAGTGCCCTAGTGTCCCTGTTCAGACCTGGAAAGTCAACCTCACTCCCCACACTCCAGACACTTGGGAAGGGGTGTTCCTCTGCACCTCTCAAAGCCATGAACCTGGAGAGTCCACAATATTCATTGGTCACTGAGCAGGGATGGAAGGTTTTCTCAACCCAACTCATCAGAAGAGAGCAGACACAGAGGTGGATCTGGAGGAAGTTGCTCCAGTCCCACCTGCTCATTGAACAATGCCCCCTCCTGGACATCAGCTGAGTCCAGTGCAGAGGTACTGCCAGGGTCCTGAAGCGGCACCTAGGTACCTTCCAGTGATGCAACTGGAGGGTCAGCCCCACCCTCCACTCCATTGTTTTGAGGTTCATGACCCAGAGATTAGTGTTCTGTCACGTTGTCACTCCTCCCATGACAGACACAAACCCATGACTGGATCATAGGCACATGGGCACTATGATCAGTGCAGGTTCAGGGACTTTGTGGCCACACCAAGGTCCCGGCCTACCTTACAGTCTGTCTAGGACACCCAGAAAGCCGTGATGCCTTCCAGGCCTATGTATCTGTGACTCTTGCAGGAGGTGGGCCACTGCCAGCATATCACCCAGCTGGTGGCCTTGTTGCTGATTTGCTTAACCGAGGAGGAGGCCTTCTGGGCCCTGGATGAGTTGATGACTGCTGACAAGTATCTTATGAATGGTGAGTGCTGGTGGCTGCGTGGGTGCATATCTCCATCATATGGGCTGGCTGAGGACGGCATGCAGTGGATCCGATCAGGGAAGGGACCCACATCTCCAGTTTCTTTACGCAGCCCTGGTCCTTCCACCTCCTGACCATTCTCACAGTTCAGCATAGGAATTCTGCCAAATGTCTGGGCAATACGCACATACCCCAGGCACCAGGGTTCAGTGACAGTCTGAAAATAATTTCCCCTATGTGCCACCCCAACCAATCCCAAGTTCAGAATGACCATGCATCCCCCATGATCCACTGCAGGGACCTCATTGCTCATGTGGTCACTGTGGCAAGGGGCAAGCCTGGCTCAGGATGTCTGCTTGAACCTATGTCAGGACACCAGGCAGTGATGGCCTCCTTAGGTTTTGGCGGCCTGAGGGGTCACAAGAGTTACAACTCTGCTCCCAACAACAGGAGCTTCAAGGCCTGAACTGCTCTCTGGGAATCAGGGACCCAGCAGGGCAGGGGGCAGTGGGTATCAGATGGCTCTGAATGGAGAAGAGAGCCCAACAGTGGAGCCTGCCAAGCTCCACCCCACTTGGCTGGAGTAGACCCTGATTTGGGGGACCTGAGACCTTCCAGATTTCTTCATCCCACGGCAGCCCAAGTTGGGCAGATTCCAGGTATGCCTTGATAATGTGCTAAACCAAAAATTTCCATGGTTAAAGCAACACATGGTAAATAGTAGAGGGCTGGCCTGGACTAAGAGTAGGTGGGAAGATGGGCAGGGAAATCCCTCTCAGGTCAGGGTTCTGAGCAGGGAGATCTGTGGGTACCGGAGGGATCCTCACCCTGTGCCTTGGCCTTAGACCAGTCATACCTACCTGTCATGCCCAGTCATGCCTACCCCTCTCAGTGGTTCCTATAGGACTTCCTCACCAGGTATGGTGGTCGCCTATGGAAGGTGGAAGAGCCGGAGCTACATGGGAAAGTTAGAGCTAGGTGGCTAGGTCACCCCCAGTCACAGCCATGCCCAGGGATCCCAACACTGGGCTCCTCCTTTGGTGTGAGACACACCCCTCTCCATGTCGGTTAGCAGTGCGCAATCAAGCCTGATCACCCCCTAGCTGATGGGGACTTTATTGTCCAAGACTTCTCTCCCCACAGTGACCAACCCATCCCAGCAAGGAGCTAAGGACTTTGTCGTATCCTGAGAGGGGTGGTATGGACAGATGCTCTCCAGTCTCACCTTGAGGATCTTTGATGCTTTTATTCTGAACCTGGAGAGAGTGCTAGACAGCATGGCCTACATGCTGCTGGCCCTGCATGAGAGCAAGTACCTCTGTAGGCCTAGCAACATATGGGTGAGTGTGTGTGTGTGTGTGTGTGTGTGTGTGTGTGTGTGTGCGCGCGCATGGTGTAGGGGACTTGGCCGGGCCCTGCAGGAAATGGAGGAGAGAGGCCTCTCATTGGATGGCCTCAACCATGGGACTGTGCCAGGTATCGGGAAGGACAGAAAAAGCCAGTATCCTGGTGTAACTCAGGGTTGGGGTGAGGTGGGCCTGATCCGGGAGTGTCCCCTTGACCGTCATGCTCCACTGTCTAGAAAAGCTGCTTAAGTTGCCCTGGGAAGCCCTGTGGCTATTCCTGAGCAGCACCCTCTCCGAGCCCTGTGCTATGCTAAAAGACAGAGTCCTGAGACACCTCAGGCCTCCATGTCCCACCAGAGTAGCCGGGTAGGTGCCAGTCAGGTCCTTTGAGGTACAGTGGTGGGGATCAGAACAGCAAGAGGAGCCTGTCCTGCAAACCTCCCTGTGCCTCTACAGAGCTTCAGAAAGCAGGACAGGACTGGCACTCAGATGCTGGGGATCAGAGCCTGAGAACATCCAGGTGGAAACCCCTGGTACCTTAGGAACCCAGGGCTTTGGGACCAGACAGGGGAGGGCCCATGACGGGTACAGAAGCCGACCCGACATGTTCTCGTCAGCTGTCCCTGACAGGTGGCCTGCAGTGCCTCCTCAACTACACACACGTGCCAAGCCCAGGACTGCAGGCTTCTTTCCCTAGCGACAAGTGTGGCATTCAGTACATACCCTCCCCTGATGGCTGGCGTTGCAGAGAGCTTCTGTCACAGGGTGCCATTCTTTCTTGATCTCAATGCCTCCTACCCTTGTAACCTGACTTGGCTGCAAGCTTCCTCGGCCCTGCCAACCCCCAGTGTCTCATCAACGCTATCCCCCAGCCTGCTGTACAGCAAACTACTAGATCCAAGATGTCCCTCTTGCTTCATGCTGCCAACACTCCTAGCTACAAGCTTCTCCATACCCCATCAGAGGGGTGCCTGGACACCTGTCACCCACCTCAGCCCCCTAGAGTCTCCTCAATTGCCTGAGGGGGCCAGACTTGGCTCCCTGAACAGCCACCAGAACACATGGACACAAACAGGTTCAACCAAGCTTGACCTGTAGCAGAACCTGGAACTTTTCTTACCCCTATTCCCCAAATAAATTTTGCATCATAAATCTGAGTCTGGTCTATTGCTCAGCACCCTGATGCTCCGAGGGAAGCACCAGACAGCTGGGAGGCAGAGGCAGCCGCTACCACAGCCAGTGGCCCTGATCCACACGGTTCACTCACTAACTGGGGTTCAGCCCGTGTCTGCCTTGCCAGAACAGGCTGGGAGCAAAGAAGGTGATGCGCACCTGGTTCAGGTCAGTACTGTGTGTGCAAACCACTGCAGGACGGGGGGGGGGGGTCATATCATCCCAAGGGTCTGGAAGAACTATTAAGGTCCTTCCTTCCCCAGTGCTGACCCCACCCTGACCTGCGCACACAGCACTGACAACCAGTAGAGACTTCAGAACAGACCCAGGAGCCTCATGGGCACAGCAGGGTCTAACAGCTGCCAGTGCTGACCACATGCAACATGCTCACTTTGCATACCCTTTGTCACCAATCTTCCAGAAAGAAGCAGAGGAGGAATCCTCCACACCCTGCAAGCGCCAGCCACCTGGGTGTTTTCCTGGACGCCCACAGGGAGGGATACCTTGGAATCCAGGCAGGCAGAGCTGATACTAGCCTCTATCCCAACCTGTGCACCTGCAAAGAGAATGAGGGCCTCCTCTTTGAAGCTCAATATCCCCCACCTGACTCACAGTTGAAACATCTGCTCCCCAAAGAGAGAACACAACACTCCCACTTCTAGTTCCAAGCTTGTGGGCCCTAGTACAGCTCCCACCTGAGCTACTGCCCTTGTGTCCAACAAGCACTGAAGTGTCAGGGCCAAACCTTCAAGGAACACTCTAGGGACAGATGGCTCTGGGACACAGGGTAGGGCTCTCTCCAGGGACCTCCACTTCTCCCTGGAGCTGTGTCAGTTCCCACCCAGGCACTGGGTCCCTGGCAGTGCTGTTGGAAGACTTACATGTCAAGGGATGGGTAGAGAGAGTGCTGTTCCTAGAAGGTAGGGTGTAGTTGATAAGGTCCCCAGCCAGCTGTGTGGATAGAGTCCCTCAGCTGGGCATTTGACCCAGGTCTGCTTGAAGTGGGTGTCAGAACTGAAGGCATGCCTGTGCCTCTGGGGTGTGCATGCCCAGGTACCACTTATGCCCTACCAGAAATTCCAACATGTCTTATTTACCCTCTTGATCTGCTCCTTGCAAGAAAGAAGGTGTGAGTTGACTGGCCATTCCCTCTCGAGCCAGAGCACTCCAAAGTTGGGCAGGAGGCCCCTTGATATGACTCAGCTCAAATGGCAGGTGGAGTTCTAGAAGACCTTGGTGTTGCTGATGGGAACCCAGCCAGGAGCCCTCCCCTGTGGGCATCCCCTGGTTTAGCCTGATAGGGGGTCCTCCTGTCCCTCCTTGTCTAGGTGGTCCAGAAGCACTTCTTCCCATGAATACAGGGGTATACTGTTCAGGGAACCCATCCTCCAGGGAATGTCAGCACCTCCTGGAACCCCTATGATGGGCCAGCAGAAGACAGCCCCGACATATCACAATTCCAGGCTGGGACCAGGATCCTCCCCCACACCCTGCATGGTTGTGTGGACCCTCCTGGGCTGTGGGACCTTGGTAGAGTCTCCACTTACTCTTGGGGTCTTCTCATTGATCCATCCACCAAGTGCTTCTGGATGAGCTGGATAGTCGGGGTCATCTCTCCTCACCCCTCCTGTGCTACCACCACCAGCTGCTGTTCTGTCCTGGCTTCTCACCTAGAGTCCCAGGCACACTGTGGTCTTCTGGCTCACCTGCTAAAGAGGCCAGCCCCGATCCGTGAGTGTAGACATCTGGGTAAGAGGGATGGCTTCCAGAAACAGGGTTGAGGTGCTCACCAGTGGCTACCCCTGTACAGGCATGGGAAAGACCTGCATCTTCAGCTATACTTAGTGACTGTGAGGGAGGCAGGACCGAGAACTCAAATGCAAGCTGAGCCCGTTCCAAACTGGCACTCATACAGACGTGGTGGGTGAGTGTAAAATCCTAAGCTGGAATTGCCTGCCAGCAGGTGGCAATGACCAGAACTCCCTCCTCACACAATCCATGGGATGCCCCATCCTCACAGGTCCCCCACAGCTCACTCCCCCCACCATGTCTCACTGGTTCCCAAGGCCCATCCCATCCCCCAGCCTCGCATGTGTCCACACAGCACATAATCTCAAAACACCCACATCCTCTCTTGTCATTCAAATTCCCTCACATCCCCACTACTCATATCCTCACATTACCTCACAGTCCTACAGCTTCACAGATAGAGACACCCAGAGAGACAGATACATTGTGAGCTCTAAGGATTTCTCTTCCCACATGTTTGTTCAGATTTCCTAGAACTGACAACTGAGTTCTATTTATATATAGTCCGTCTCCCTTGAAATCATGGACAAGGTCTTACTGAGCACCTCTTCTCCCAGCTAGGCCACTTTCATGATGATACCCCTGACATCACACACCATTTAATGTTTGAACTACGCGTGTGCTTTTCCAAAGAATCGCAGATGTTTCCATTATCCAGCTTTCCTTTCAAAGATTAGAGCACATTCCTACTTCTGTTATTATCCTAGGGCCATGAAGTTTGCCTCATGGTTCTACAAACCTGTTGGGCAGCACCTCAAGACTACCACCTCCAGAAGACTTCCAGACTTTCTATAGCCAGACTTTCTTGGTGCTAGCCTCAGAGTCCCTTAGCAAGATAGGGCCTGACAAAGTTTCTGCCATATATACTTGTAAATGGGATTCCAGGATCAGGACTGATCTCCTCATACATAGAGAGCTAATGGAAATGGAAAGTCTACAAGCCTGGCAAGGACCCAGCACAATCACTATAAGAGCATACTCTGCTCCTCCATTCAAAAGGACACCCAGGTGATCAGAAACTGGTTTTCCTATTGCAGAGCACTACACAGTCATCTGTGGCAATGTCTTTGGTTTCCCAAATGAGTCTGTCAACTGCCATGGGTTGCCCAGTAGTTCATTCACCCTGCCTTCCCTGGCCTGTGGGATCTCCAGTCTGTTCTCACCAGGAGACTCCAGATGACTCCAGTAAACTGGAGTCGCTTCGTTCCAGTACAGACCATATTGCTCACATAGTCAGTGAACTTCCAGGCAAAAAAATTCTCAGAGACTGGTAAACATAAAGGGACAGATTAATACCTTCCTTCTTAATCTCTTCCAAAGAGTAGCAAAAGGAGGAAAGCTTTCAAGTAACTTTTATCAGAACATCACTTAGTAACAAAACCTGACAAAGATGTCACCAATAAAAGCTGAAGACCAATTTCTCAGATGAATATAGAGGCAAATATCCTCAGCAAAAACTTACTACAATGAATCCAACAATGTATCAAAAGGATTATTCATCATAACCAAGTGTGATTTATTCCAGGGGCATAGGGATGGGTCAACATTTAAAAATCAGTCAATGTAGTTCATAATATCAATGAAAGCAAGAAGATCTAATGATTAGAGCAATATATGGCAAAAAAAACTTTGCTAAGATACAACATCTATTTGTGTTAAAAACCCTCAAAGATCAAAATCAACATTTCTCAACTTAATAAATGCAAATGCCAAACCCACAGCCAATGTCATACTCAAAGATGAAAAAACATGAGGACACGGCACTCTAAAGTCTGGGAAATAGAATAGCCAAGAGACACCTGAATAAATGTTCATCAGTGACCATCAGGGAAATGTAAATCAAAGCCACAGTGGTATACCATCTCACACCCATGACACTAGCTCACATATGAAAGGTCGGAATAATGAATGCTGCAAGGAGGTGGAGAAAAAGAGACTACCATACACTCTGGTAAGAATGAAGCCTGGTCGCATGCCTGTGGTCAATAGTACTGAGATTTCAAAGTACTGAAAATGGATCTACCACATGGCTCCACTCCTAGGTATCTCTGTTAGGAATGCAAAAATAGAAATCAAATATGTATATATTTTTCTGTGCTCACTGAAGTTCTATTTCAATAGCTATATCATGGGAGCAGCCTATATGCCCAAAACAGAGAAGTGAATCAGAAAAAAATGTAGTGTTTGTGCCCGTGTGTTTACACACACAAAAAAAACACACATGATGCAATACTATTTGCTATTTAAACAAAAAAGGATGAACTCCTGCCATTTGCAACAACATGGATGGAACTGGAGAGACTAATGCTAAATAGACTAAGCAGAGGAAAGACCAATATGCATGGTCTTACTTACATCTGAGTTATATAAAATAAGAGTCAGTCAAAAACAAAACAGTAATAAACTCTTCACATTTTACTGCAAAACTGAGGCAACCAGAGTATGGCAGGGTTGACTCCAAGTGGAGAAGGGAGGAGCCATATGGAACATGAGGAATGATTATTGGGGTGCTGGGTGATGGGTGGTGGGCAGGTGTAATAGTATACACTTGCAGAGGTTTGAACCTAATGGTCCTGGAGCATACACAAAGATGTAAATCTACTTTGCTTCAATAACTACAGTTTGGGCCTTGTGGGGAGTGGGAGGAGGAGACACAGAAAAAAAATGCCCCTTGATAAAAAGTAAGAACCACGCTGATGATGGAGATGCACAACTTTCTCTTTTCCAGCAGGTGGTGCTCTGGCTTTATTCATTTTTTTACCTATTTTCATTTCATGACTCCTGGCAGCTGTGTCGGCTGCACATAAGCAGGGGATGCTGGACAAGCTACCCTTATGCTGGGGCAGTAGGAGCAGAATTCAGAGAAGCCACCTGCTACCTTGGGTTATCGAGTGGTGGCTGATTCTGAGTGTCCCTTGTGTCCCCCCACACCACACTTGAGGGTTGCTGTGGCTTAGCTTTCTGAGACTCAGTTTTCTGTCTCTTGTTGACACTTCACAGCACCACCAAATATGTCGAGAAGACAGGAAAGGAGAGTATCGTTGAGAACTTTCTCTGTTGCTGGAGTCCCAGTCTGGGTCATGACCTCAGTTCCTCCTCTTTGGGCTTTGCCCAAGACAGGGCCATGTACCACTGCTGTCATCACTCTCCTCTGTAGAGCCTTTAGAAAGTATAACCATGATGAGGCATTTCTTGTGCTCTTGGTATCTTCATTTTATGAACAGGTCTTTGTAGCATTTGCACCTGGGTTGAGGAGAAGCTGACATTCAGCTGACTGTTTGCCTGTGGTTCAATCCCAAGCCACTTGCTGGATAACAATGGTCTTGCTCCAAAAACACCTGGTCGAGGTTGAGGCTGAACTGAGTGTGTTTGAACTGGGGGTGCCTGGCCAGCTGTCTTGAGTGCCAGAAGCATCCACTCCAGGGCCCAGCTTGCGCGGACTGAGGCTCACGGCAGCTGAGTCTCAACGGAGACAGGGAACACAAGTCCCTCGGCCACCACACCAGGAGCTGGGTGAGAGCTCCGTGGAAGTCAGGTGAGGTCTCCTCCCTGACTGCCCACTCAGGCGGCAGAGGGTTGCTAACAAAGGCGCAGCTCTGCATTTTGCAACTGAAAGAAGCCTTCCCAGCCAGGTTGAGGCTAAACTGAGTGTGTTTGAACTGGGGGTGCCTGGCCAGCTGTCTTAACTGCCAGCAACTCCACCCCAAAACCAAAAGTGCCGGCGCCGCTACGCATCACCAGCGCAAACTCAGAAACCAAGGATACTCACTACCAGAAGCACATACGCAAAGTTATCCACAACTATATAGATTTCAACATGCCTTATACTAGAGCAGTAGTCACCCAATATGTAGAGCAGATCCGAAAGGAAAACACAGGAAGGAGGAAGACCATAAATGCTCAAGCAAGCCCTAAGAAAAATAACTCCCCACCAAAGGATAAACAACCTGAAGAAATCAACTTGGATGACATGGAAGAAATGCTCCATATGTCAGACAAAGAATTCAGAATCAAAATGATGAAAGTACTCAAAGAATCCAAGGAAGAGGGGGAGAAAAGGGAAAGCAAAAGGGAAGAAGCATTCAACGAATTAAGAGA
>PVHY01030420.1:0-13437 GCA_004024945.1 Uropsilus gracilis
GGGGAGGAGGCCATAAAGTGGCTAATAACTACAAATATAACCAATGTTGCATGAAAATTTTTTTAGAAATTAAAAAGAAAAAAACTCAATGTATTACATGTGCTGAGAAAATACTAGAAAAAATGGTCAATAATAACCTACATATAGCAAAATGGGATGATTTCAGTATATAATATACTCTCAGAACTCTAAAACCATTTGTGATTTTAGGCTTAAAAATTAAAATCTGGTTACTACAGATTAAAAAATAAAATAAGACAGCTTGAGTTCAAAGGTTCTAACACTTTCAAACTCCATGACTGTGAACCTTTCAAAAGTAATGTTCACCTCACTGATTATGAAAATTCTAAGGTAATCAGTTGCTCTGAATTTTTGACATTTTTAATTTCTTTATCATCTGTCCTAAATTTTTAGTCTCAGCAAGTCATTAGAATTGTTCACAAGTCTACTTGAAAATTAATTTTGAGACTGATAATAGCTTTCCTCTAGTCAGACATTTTTATTAGGTTCTTGGCCTCGCAAGTGAACACGTTTCCTTAAGAATTTAAGAAGAGTTTTATAGATGACTAAAAGTTTTATATATTAGTTTTAGCCTGTTACTTGTTTTGAGGGTTTTCCTAAATATAAACCAAACTTTAAGAATGGTTATGGAAAATATGATTAAGGTAACCATGACATGTTACCTTTACCATTGTTAATGGTAAATGTATCCAAACCCTCAGGTAACTTAACATTCTAGACTGAAGCAGTCTTACATTCTTAATATATTTCTTCAGCCCTTTTTTCAAAAAGATGGCACCAAAAGTAAGGAAGAAAGTCCCTTCCAAAGCCAAAGTCAAAGCGTCAAAGGCCAAGAAAAGAGTACTGAAAGGTATCTCCAATCACAAGAAAAAGGTCTACACTTCCCCAGTGCTATCTCCGCAGAAGAAGGCCCCTAGGAAAAACAGGCTTGACCACTATGCCATCATCAAGTTCCCTCTGAGGCAGCCACGAGGAAGGTAAAAGACAACACACTGGTGTTCACACGGTAGATGTCAAGGCCAACTAGGACCAGGTCAAACAGGCTGTGAAGATGCTCTATTAGATTGATATGGCCAAGTATAAACATTCTGCTCAGGCCTGATAGAATGCATATACGTGACTGGCTCCTAGCCATGATGTTTTTTTAGATGTTGCCCACAAATTGGTTTCATCTAAAGTGAGTCCAGTTGGGTAATTCTAAATATAGCTTATTTCACCATTAAAAAAAACACAAAAAAAACCTCTCCAGCCTAATCTTTGTTCTAATCAGAACAAAGTAATCAACTCAAATTTCTTGTAAAGGGGCAGTCATTTTAGAGATATTCCTGAAGATTCCTATGATAAACATGATGTTAATATGAAAAAAAATCAAAGTAACTATGATTTAGGGATAGCCTGCTGCATTTATAATATAAACTCAGAAGAAATTAATACCCGGCAAGTATTCATTTTAATAGTCCATTTTCCCAAGCATTTCCCTCCTAAGATTTATCGATTGATAATTTATGGAAGAAAAAATTTTATATATTAGCAAACAAATTTTGAATAAGAACTCCACAACTCAAACCAGATGGACAACCTTGTAAACTTATCATGACTTTACTAGCAAAAAAATACCTATGTAAAAAAGTATGTAGAAAAATGTAAGATACAGTTCTACTATGTAGATTGCTTAATACAAATAAGCCTAGAATTAGGAATTCATTAATTTATGGATAGAAAATGGGAGTCACCCAAATAGCAGTATAATTAAAAGAAAAAAAGGAGTTTCAAAATCTAAACAACTTCCTTTGTTGAAATTTTTTTTTTCCACACATTGCTCAAAGATATCCAGTTAAACCAAAACTACAACATGCCCTAATGCAAAAGAAAAGGACATTTTTGGAACATATGACTGATAGTTTGAAAAACAAGAATATCCCATCTGAGCTGTACTTAGTGAATTCTGTATTCTCTGAATTATTAACAAAAATCTATAATTCTGGGATTACAATGATGTGAACTTTATAAATAAATAAATAAATAATCTATAATTCCCTGAATCAGAACTGACATCTCAAGTGTTAAGGTTTTCATTTGCATTATATATAATAAAATATGGAAAATAATTACATGTTTTAACTGTAAAGCATTTTACAAATATTAGTGGTTATTAATAGGTTTATATTTGTCACAGATTTAAAACAATTGACATGGGTCAAAAGTTGATCCCCAAAATATACATATTATTTGCTCTTAATTTTAAAATATACTTTATAAAACAGAATAACAAGCGTTTGTGATAGACTAAATCATTTGCAAGTGTGCCAGAAAACTGAGGCTTCAACTAATAATAAAAACTCTCTAAGACTTTGAAATTTGATAATTAATTCAGTCAAGACAGAAATAAACGTCAGTAACTCTTCCCTGCGTGTACCTATAATGCCAATTTTAGTTTGAAATGTCTAATTTTCATATGTGCATCTGCTCTTATACCTACAAAAACTTTGGAGATACATCTAGGCAAAGAATTTGAAAGTAAAGTGCTTACAAACCAACATCTTTGTCAAATTTATATCTTGGGGCAAATAAAAAGCATGCAGAACACTAAAGTAGTGATTTGCTGTTGGAAATATTTCTACATACATGAAGATTTTAATTGTTGATCAAATACAGGTTATCTTGGAGGAATCAAGACAATGAATGATAGAACTTTTTAAAGTTGCTTGTTGAACAAGTGACACATCTTTTTCTAAAAGCAAGTCCTTTATCAGTTATAATGTCTTTAACACTGTACTGTTAAAGGACCTTAAATTCCTCTTTGAAAAGTTTATTTGGTTTGGTTTGAACTTTCCTGAAATCACCTTGCCTACTACTGCTATCTTTTTTAAAAGCTATCTTCACACAACATAAACCTAGAATTTTTGTTTTCTAACTTTTTTGACGGCACGTTTGTTTTTTTATCATTAACAAAATTTTATTTTTATTTATTTAAAATATTTTAAATTAATTTATTTTATTTGATTGCACATGTATATATATTTTTACATTATTGTATATCCCTAGGTTCTCCTACACCTTGTCACCCATAAACTATCTCCTTAATCTGAAGTGCCCGTCTCCCCCATTTTATCCCCACCTTGCTCTGTGCTTCAGTTCTGTCGAGAGTTTTAGTTTTAAATTTTACTTGTCCTTGACTGCACCATTTGAACAAGTTTTTCACCTTACTGATAGATAATATAAGAATTAGAATTTTTCCTTTATCTTAGTTTATTATCTTCATTCGTTCCATTGTTCTATTTTTTCTGCTTGTTGAAATGATAACTTATATTCTTTGTTCCCCATTGTCAATGTTGAAATTTCACTTTTTCCCCATCCTATTATAAAACTACTTACATACTTATAATACTTTCCCCACCAAGATCCTACAATTGTACTGTCCTTGATCCAGCAATGTAACATTCTTAGAATGTTTTTACTCCACCCTTCTGTTTTCTGCTAATATGGTTTCAGTTAGTCTGCTTTCTTAGTATTACTCTTTTATTTCCAGAATCCTTACTATTTTTAAACATTTATATTACATCATCCCATTAATACAAATGTATATGTAAGTTTAAATGTATACATAAATATATGTATGGCTTACTATAGTTTTCTCCCCCTGTCATTTGACCATATCCTGAACATGTGTTCTGACTCAAATATTTAGAGCACTTTCTCTACTATTTTCTATTGGTAAACTATACAAATAATAAACATATCTCCTGCATAAATGAGAATATATCTTTTTTCAGATAAGAAAATGGTAAGTTGGATGAGTACAAAAGTCTCTCAATAGTTTGTAGAGAAAATGTCCTACTTTTTTTTTTTTTAATTGAAGAAACAGTGGTTTGTATAAGCTTCAGGTATATGGCATTATAATTTGATCTTTATATGCTACAAAATGATGCCCATCAAAAGTTAGTTTCCATCAATCACCACTGTCACCTATGGCATCTGTAGTAAACTAATAAATCCCATTACTATTTATTATTATATCTTTTTATTTTCCTTCACAGTATTAATTCTTGCCTGGATTTCTTCTCCTAGACTCTTATTTTTCTCCTCCTAACTACCACCATTTTAATATATTCTAAGGTAGTTCTTCTACTTGACTTCTAAGATGTTAATTTCACTCTCAACAGTAACAGTTCTCTTCTGGTTTGTCTACTGAGTTCTTATAATGTTCATTCTTTGATTGTTAGCCTCTTGCCTCCCTAAATGTACCTATTATATTTTATGAAAGTTAAATTCTATTTCAAAGATCAGTTTTAATAGTTTCAAAGTCCAGTTCAAAGATGTTTCAATAGAAGTTTCCTATTGTGAATGTGTTACTGGTTCTTTTTCCAGTGATGCTGGACTCCTTAAGTGAACTTTTTTTTCTTTGCCTGTATAATTCTATCATCAGCAATCATCAATTCTCAGTGTCCCTTGGGAAACTGCAAATGGAAGCAAGAGACTGTCAGGCTTTTACAGAAGCATTACATGGCAAATTCTCTGTTCAGAGGTTTCCAAAATTATAATCTCCCAACAGCATTCCAAGCCCTCTAAAAGTACTCTTAACGGGTAAAAGATCAAGCAAGCTTCAGTTGTTTAGCTCATTCAGCACATACAGTTTTCAGTTTACCACAGTAATACTGTTGAGTATTATATTTAGGTATTTAGGAAATTATGGTTTCATCCCTTTCTTTTCCTTGTTTTTCCTTTTCTGTTTTTTTTTTTTTAATAAAATAAAATTTCCTGCTGAATATAAAAACGTTAGATCTTTTTATGCTAAGAATTTTTTTTTTTTCCCTGAAGGGTCACCTATTCAGTTTGTTATCTGCTGAACTGCCTCAAGTAAACAATGAGTCTTACTTCACTTGTGAATGACAAGGATATTTTCAAGATAACAACGCAATTAGAAAATGAAATTTTTATGGCATACTGAAAAGGGCATCAAGAATGAGAATGTAAAAATATTTTGTTGTATTTCTTCAGAAAAATATAATTGTCAAGATTTTAACTAAGAAACTTCAAGTTATTTGAATTGTTGAACTTAAGTTCTGCATATAAGTTTTATTTTTAAAATGGTACACATAACTCCCGATTAAGACTTTTAAGCATTTTCTTTTGATTCTATATTTCAACCATCACAGAGAAGCTTTGTTAGCACAAGTTGAAGCAAATGGAAAAAAAGAAGGCTTAGTGCCAATAGAGTCAAAATCCCTTTTACACCATTAACCAGCAATTCCAACAATTCAATCTCTTTAAATTGTTTTTCAAGGGCAGTAAAATTCTCTAAATCTAATTGCTTGTCCTTTTCTACTACTGAAAAAAATTTAATTCCTTCTGATGCAAATAAACTTTATACACAAATGAAATTTTGTATGTCAAATATCTGAACATAATGTTAAGCTATATCTCAGGTACACACAGATTACTTGCATTACTAAATCTTTGAAATTTAAGTAACATCAAACAACCCACTTCTAAAATTATTTTAACTTCACTCACAAAAGTTGAATTTTTACTCTAAATCCATAAACTTAATACAAAATAATATATTTTACAGTAATCATAGCACTTTATAATCAATAGTTTACATCTCTGTAACTTTGGTGTTACATTTTCACTACTCTATACACATATGCTTCACTCACTCTCCACCAAACCTCCATGCCAAGCCCTTACCCTCTCTTTCCTCCCCTATTTCCTCCTTCTCCACCTCATAAATTCAGTGTTCAAAATGTCAGTTAAGAACTACAATGTATCCTTAATGTAAGAATCATTTATGTAGAATAATTTGAAATTTTCCTTTTAACTAACAAATCTTATTTGGACTATAAATATACTTCAGTAATGAAACAGTTTTTCCATATAAAGCTGAAAAGAGGGTACCATAACAACCTGGATTTCATTGTAACAACCTGGAGTTCAACATTTTTCTGACATCATATAATGGGGAATTTAGATCGATAGGTAAATTTTAATATATAAGGGATTCTCTGTGCATAAGACATGTTACTTGAAATATCAGTTGGTTTATATTGAACTTATTGTTGTCTTTACTTTGTTCTATTATAATCAATTCCACAATTATATTTTATGTTCCAAAAATGTTCACTTCTCACTTTGAATATTTCATTTCCAACTGGTTTGAGAATTTATTTGCAAAGCAAATAAAGTTCTCCCAGATACTTTTCTGCAAAGATTCAATAAAGTTTTTAACTGAGGAACATTGCTAATGTTTATGGATTCATTTCTCTGCAATGAACACCTTTTTCATTAAATAACCTAAATAACCTTGCAGATTAGTGTTGTCTTTATGCCTCTGACAGATCATTTTTTTGCAAGCTGCTTTGATTTACAATGCTTACTTTTTGAAGGTGTTAAAGTTAATTGGACAACAAATGACAGAATTGCTTACAAAAAGGGGAAATCTTAAATGCCACTTTCTGTAGAGAACCCATAGTTCAGTTTTACTCAGACCAAAGAAGAGAGGTTTCATTATACTAGAAAAAATTCAGTCATTAGTCTAGAAATTGTACTCAAACTACACATGCAATGAGGACAATATTGTACAAAATGATTTGTTGTTTCATTTGTCTACAATTTGTCTAATATTATAATTTTCTCTAATATGAATTTGTCTAATATGTCTAATGTAAACAGAGCAATACAAATAGCATTTGGAGTAATTCTTACAGTATTACAGAATCAGGCATATCATTTCATTCCTCACAGCACTGGTTCACCTTGCTAAAAAGCCCCCCCCCCCCTACTACATTTGAATTTACTTGGTTTGTAATTTTTTTTTTTTTTTTTACTTTATTGGTTATTTACTTTTAGCATCATACACGTTTGTTCCTTCCCGTATGGTTGTTGGCCCCCCTTGGGAATGTCACCCTCAGCTGCCCCACCTCTGGTCACTCCCTCTCCTTTCTCTTTACTGTTTGTTGGTCCATTTAGCTCTTAAGTCTTTTTTCATTCTTTCTTTCCCTCTGGAGCATTGTTCTTATCCTGGGTGAGGTTCAGTGTTCCATGGGTACAGCAGACCATGCTTCTTATATTTCCAGTCTTAGCTTGCATCGAGCAGCCCATCCAAGCTTGTTTGGAATCCGATTACCAGTTCCTCCATTCTGTATGTCTCTTCCATACTATCGTTTGAGAAAATTCCCTGGGAGATATGTCAACTGAAGGTTGGTCTGGTTGTTTTCCTTGTTCATGGACAGCTGCTTAGCTGTTAGGCCGCTGCCTTATTTCTGTGGTCGTCCTCCCTCTGTCCAGAGGAGTGTGCGCCACACTTTCACTGGAGGCCTCTTGAGGCCATAATTCGGGTTCCTTGGCCTCACCAAGCAAGATAGTTTTGGAACAATACCCAGTTGTCGTCTCCGTGGTTGGTCTCAGAGTCATGTGTTCCTCAGGCCGCTCCAAGGTCTTTCTGGGTCCTACCCAGGGGATGTGAGTCTCCAGGGCTCTTACTCAAATCGTTCTCATCTGTTTCTTCTGTTGCATTATTTATCTAGCTCTTGTTCCTGGTGAGGACTGATTGGAGTGGGAGTAGTCCAGAGAGGAGGTTAATGTGCTACTGTACCCTCCTCCCCCCGCCCAGCAGGGCTTCCCTCCTCCTGGGTGAGCCAGAAAGGTTCAGTGCAGAGTGCCCGCTCCCTCAGCCCAGACCCTCTAGCACCTATGAACCAGGGCAGACAGCCCAAACCTCAGACACAAAAGATCAAGCCTGCCCGCCCAGGAGATGAGCACAGCCCTGGGCCTAGTCATCCATGTGGCTGCTGGGAACAAGGTTCCCCTTGCCGGCCGCGGGAGTCCCTGAAAAGCTTATTCTTTTATGGTAGTCATTTCTTATATTGAAGATCTTGCAAAACTTCTCAGGACATTCCCCCTTGATCATACCTTCAAGAGTTCTGTATGTAACGCAAAGTAAACTTTTGATGTCTAAGTAATGTGTAAGCAGAGTAAGTTCCAAAAATATTCTTTGGTTGACTTTTAGAAATTCTTGGTTTCAAACAGGGATATCATCTGTCTTCTTTACTTTTTTCTCATCCTCAGGAGGAGGGTCATCCTTGTGGTAGGAGCTACACTGAATGAAATTTTTTAAATATTGCTACATTAGCATTTGGTAAAGAAACTGGGTAACCATCTCCTCCATCATTCATCCCAAATCTTCCAACATGGTCTCGACTACTTAGGCAGTGTTCAGTTTCAAGGAGACAGGGTGTCAGAGGCAAACAAGAGTGAGGCAGCATTAGCAAAGAGAAAAGTAGAGAACAAGATCACTACCAAATCTTCATATTTTCTAACAGTTTAACTGAACTGTGCAACCTTGTAACCAGTTTCTTAGCTTCTGAGTATAATATCTGTTAATCTCTTAAGAACTTTGCTTTTTATTTTGTGCTAAAAGATGCTTTCAAAAATCCAAATCTTTTGTTAAGTAAAATAAATACATCATGAAAACCTATGCGAGTATTCTGTGAATAACCTACGTCACTTGACATATGCTGAGAAGTGAAGAAACACCAAATTCAATTTTAAAATAATCTTTTACTTTACTGCCCAACTCTGATTAATTTTTTTACTACTATGTTTAACTCAGGAATCAAAATAACTTTCCAACTTTGGTCAATAAATTACACATATGGTAGGAATGTAAATACCTGCAGAAATTAAATTTGAAGTATTTAAAACACTATAGGTCTTTAATTCCTTGAGAAACAACTTTGCCAATTTTCAGCTTAATTAAACTCTTCTATTCATGCCAATACAAATCACACCAAGAAGATTTCAGATTCAAGACAGAACAAATTTAGAACATGTAAGACCAATCACATTTGAAACAAGCCAAGGAATAACTTCTTAAACACCTAGTTTGAAACACTCTACATCACTGATAGAAATGTAAAAATTCATCTCAAAAGCACATTTTTCCTCATAAGATGGTATCGTCTTCTTGAGAATGCTAAGATTTAACACTAGTCTCAAGAGAAAGTTGGGTTCTAGTCGATTAGATCAGAGATTTCTTTGTTCCTAAACCTCTAAGTAAGGTAAGCAAATCAGTATTTACTGTTACCAGAATAAATAACTTATTTAACTGCTTTTGAGGGCTAAAGTAAACAAATTATCCCAACCTTCTGAAAAGAGTAAAACAGAAATTAAAAAAAAAAAAAAAAAACGCAAGTGAAATGCCCCAAGTAAATAAGCCAGAAAAAAATTATTAGACACTAGTTCAATCCTAAACTCTGTCAGGCAATTACGTTGCTTAATGTAGACAAATTTTTGCTTATTATAGTAAATGTTTCAATTCAATTTTGCTCACAATATGGAAAGGCTAATCTGAGTTTTAAAAAAACAGCATTTTTATAAATTCTGGCTATATACTAAACACTGCAAGAATATTTACAATTACTCTGTAGGTTGAAAACAAAATGTCATAAAAGAACAGTTATGATATATAAACAATTCCAATTCTCACTTTTGACACTGCGAATTTTGCAATCCACTGAGCTTCCAATATTTCTGAAAAAGAAAACTGTATCACTATCATTGGGCACAAGGGAAAACTACTACAAAGCCTAGCCAGTTTGCAAAAGTTAGCAAATTGCTCTCATATTGAAAATTATACTATGAAGTAGGTATGTAGCATAAAAAGAAAGCTGGATATGAAATCAGAAAACAAAGACTCCATTGTCATTTCAATATCAAAAAACACTATTTAAAAGTTAAAAGACAGAGCAGTGTGTCTTTTCAGTATTACATAGGCACACCTAATTTATATGTGTTTATATATATATATGCATATATATATAAACACATATATGCATCTACTCACATATGTACATATACACACAATTTATAGCTCATTAAGACATCTTTTACAATATGAATTTTTGTATTATCTTTGAGAAATTCTTTTTAATTTCCTAGGCATTAACAGGAAGTAGAGAAAAACAAAGATGCACAGAAGAATCCATGGCTATCTTCATAAATTCCTCAAAGAAGCTTTTAAGATTATCATTAATTTACTGCTAGATTTCTGCTAATCTCAATCTCCCATCAAATAATTCACACAAGAAACTAGTAAAGGTAGATAAAATGAATTACTAGGTTTAATTAATAGTAAGTCATTCCAATTTTAAAAATTAGTAGCAAGAATGTTTTAAGGTCTTTTTCTTTTTTAAGTATCTACCAAATTATAATTAAATATATAATTTTCCTGTCAAATATCATATAATACGTTTTAATGTAGTAAAAACTACATAAAAAGCAAGTTTGTGTTTATAAAGTCAAATAAAAAAAGTGTAAATGTAACCAACCAAACAGAAACATTAAATTGCTAAAACAGGGGAAAGGATAAAAGCCTTTTTGTGTACTATGACATGGTGAGAAGCCCCATTGCCCATAAAAGGAACATGACTTGACCTGAACTGAGTCCACGGCCCAGTGAAGTGCTTTATAACTGAATTTCACTATTCAAATGAATAATTCATTATTTTTAATGAATTTCTTCTGTTCTCTAAGGAGCTAAAGTCAGTCAGCTGAAATCAACTATTATAAAATGGGAAACTGCAGGGAAAGTTTTCAGTTAAGTCAATTTAAAACTTGCTTAGGCTGCCTATTTTTCCCTTTTATATTTATTATGGTTACTTCATATGGCCTGAAATGAAATTTTATAGGACTCATTAGCAAGTGGACATTGATAGCTACCCAGCAGCATCCATTTCATCCTGCACCCCTTTTACAGTCATAAATTTAATTCAGATAATGACCAGTTAACCATAACATCAATGTGCTTCCTGGAAGCTGTCACTTGTAGCTTCTATGGTAGATTCAACTAATACAACTGTGATCTCCTTCCCCTCACCACAATGATCATTCAGAAATTTGGATCTAAACTCAAGGTATTCCCATGATTTAAGAAAAAACATATGAATTCATTCAGGTCAGTGAGACATGAAGAGATATATGGGAAGCGGATGTGGGATTCTGAGAATAATAATGACTGTTCTTATAGACAAATAAGATGCTTCTATAAAGCCCAGGACTTCCACAGACATATTGTTTCACTGAAAGGTCAGTTTACAGACAAAGTCAACACAGGTACAAAGCAAACACAGAAATGACAAAATGAAGCCATGACTTCAAGTCAGTCCTACCTCAGTCTTCAAGGTACAAATTTAATAAATTTCCCTGTATCTTTAGGTTATTTGAATCAAGTTTCATGTGCTTCGAGGTCAATAAATACACAAATACAATTGAAAATAAAATGTGTTCAATCCTTTCCCTTCTCTAATTCTTTATCTCAAATAAAAATTATAAGGATAAAATAGCAACACAAAGTAATCAATACTTCAAAGTTTCATTACTTCATAGTTTCAAAATCATAAGTTTCAAAATAACATTAGCTATTTAACAGAAAATTATAATTCAATCAAAGGGGAGTAATGTTTAACTTTGGTATATAAGCTGTCTGCATTGGATGGGAAGAAAAATGCATATATTTTTAAGTAAAATTAACTGAAGAGTGAGAGGAAGGTGGAAGGATAAAAATGGAGATGGTAAAAATGAAACTGGAGGGTAATATTTTACCTCTCCCTGAAGGCTTTCCAAGAAGTCTCACTTTTCTATCTCCTTTATTTTCAACCTATGTTTCTTTAAATTAAAAAAAAAAAATGGAAAACTAATGCACAGTTCTGAAAGTAACTATAAATTTAGTCAATGAAAACCTTTTATAAAAACTTGGCCGGGCACGGTGGCACGTGCTTGTAAGCTTCAGCCTATGAAGCGGCCGGGGCTAGGAATCGCGGTTCGAGTCCCGCCTGGGGCCCGTAGCGAGACCTAGTTCCAAAAAAATAGCTGGGCGTGGTGGCGTGCGCCTGTCATCCCAGCTACCTGTGAAGCTGAGGCTGGGGATGGCTTGAGTCCGTGGTACCCTGGGCAACGAGAGCCTGCGGTTCCACGGGCAAAAATAGCGAGACCTAGTCTCAAAAAAAAAAAAAAACCTTTTATAAAAACTAATTATTTTCAGACAAGTTTATTAAAAAAAAATCAATAAAGAGGAAAACAATAATTTTATGATCTAGAAGGTAATTTTAGATTTAGAAGGTAAAATTTAACTTCCTGTCTAACTACTTTTCAACAGTACTTCAGTTTCCCTGTTTTATGAATGAACAGCAAAAGCAGGTCAGGTGTCAACTGGCAATTCCTCACGCTGCGTGCACATCAAAACTTCTGCAAGAAGCAATAAAGCTTTTGACTTTTTTCCCAACTAGCTTCCATTATTCCCATTACAGACTAGAAAAATGCCATTCCTCCATCTTATGGGCCTCCATGAGACCTAAATGGAGGGTGAATTTCTGCCTTCCCCTGAGGAGCTACAGACCACAAACAAGAGGTCATAAAAATGCAGAGACAAAAACACTGGAATCAGAAAGAAACAAGGTCTGGAAATAGACTTAGAAGGAAAGGTTATGGGTTCTACATAATTTGGGACGCATATGCAACTATCCCAATTTCTTAATTCTCAATGAGACAGAAAAGTCATCCCCTTTTCTGAATCCTTATAGTAATTAAGCACTTTATCAAAAAAAGAAACAAAAACTCCTTTAAAAAAGGATGATTGCTATTACTAGCTACCTTTCACGAGATAAACTTACTTTTTATCAAAAAGGTATTATCCCCTAAAATAATTTTCCCTGATATCTTCTGAAGACAGATAATTTATCTATTTAACTAAAAACACAAACAAAAACCCTCTTGAGATAACCAGGTTCAAGCTTAGGATACCAAAATCAAATCTAAATGTATATGCTAAGAATCAATCAGAAAATAATTTATATTTATACTAAATTACAACAAAAATGACAATTTACCTGGGGGAAACCTAACATTTAAATATAAACTCATTTTGACCAGTAAGCAGCCCTATGGCTGCTTGCATGCCCAGGGACCTGGGCTATCAGGGCCTCTTTCTCAGCAGGGAGCAAAGGTGGCAAGGAACCCCAGGTGGGACCCCCATGTCAGAGAGTCTGGTTGGGGGGTTCTGGGCACAAGGCAGCCACCTGCCAGCCAGGAGGGCCGCAGCATGGTTCAGGCCAGCTCCCAACCCAAGGGGGCCTGGGACTGTGCCATGTGCCATCAGGACCTTGGCCCTATGCGGAGAGGTACCCGCCTGGGGGGAGGGGCGGAGATGTAGGACACCCCTTCTATTTCACTCTCCAGCTAGTCTTCAGGAGGAAGAAGAGCACAAATACAACCGTCATAGAATGGGTGGGGGCCAGGTAAATGTCTAGCCCACACATCTGAGAAGGACACAAGTGAGGGAATATCAAGAGAACCAGTGCATGCGGGACTGGTAAAACAACTACAGAGACAAGATGTCACTAATTAACACTGATACACTAA
>PVHY01030421.1:0-13436 GCA_004024945.1 Uropsilus gracilis
AGTGAAGTGGGAAAGCCCCGGGGTACACAATAATGGACTAATGCAATATAAATATAAATATACATATATATACAAAAAAAAAAACATTTACCAGATATCAGAAGAGACCAACAGGCCAAACAACAAACAACTGAACATCAACTTAACTAACCAACAAATCGCAGAAAAATGGGAGATGGAGTGACTGGAGGGGGGATATGGAGGGGGGAGGAAGGATCAATTAATGCACAAATGTGACAAATCAATAAAGTGAATTTTTAGATAAAAAAAGATGGAAAGATAGAGACTTCTAAATACCCCATTTCAAAATAAAGAGAACAAGAAACAGATGAAGATCTATTGATTGTAGGGATAATAGGTATGTGCAAAGAATGGAAAGAGCTGAAACAGTTTAAAAGCTATCAGTGGGTGAAAGAGATGGGCAGTCAACTCTTTTTCCACACAATCCTGAAGATATTCTGGGATTTAAGACACCAGATGTCCCTAAAACAAATAAAAATTGGCAATATACATTAAGGGAAGCTTACAAAGTAAAATTCCCAGCCCCCTCCAAGAGGTTAAGTCCAGTTGGAAAAATATATAGGTTATACTATATGGAATAATTAAACCAGAGTGACCCTAAATTTGGGAGTATAAGACAAAGAGGAGAGTAAGGATAAGGGTCTAAATTTTAAGAAAAGCAAATGATAAAAAACTGCATATTAAAGAGTGATCCAAGTAGATATGGAATGGAGACTGTTTCTAACCTTATCAGCCTACTGGCAGAAGATTGGAGAAAGTGTTTGTAGGAAGCCAAACCACTCTCAAAGGAGAACCTAGAGATGCTAGTATTTGCTGGAAGGGGTGGAGGTGAGGGGATTCCACAGAGAATTCATCAATGCTGCCCCTCTCATTCAATCAGTCCCAAAGACAGTTACATTTTAATGCCTCACCCATGAAGAACAGAAACCACTAGCTGGAAAAAGACAAATATTGTAAGATATCAGTTCTACATGCTATATACGGTTATTTATGATTTGGTTAATCTATGATTTGATTTATCTATATTTGGTTAATCATAGATTATATTTGGTTAATCTCTGATTAACCAACAAAATGAATGAACTAAAAAAAATAATAATAACTTTTAGACCATTAGACCAAATTAGTGGCTACCAGAAGGGAAGAAGGAAGTGGAGTGAATAAATCAGGTTAAAGATATAATAGGTTAAAGGTGAAGGATAATATAGTCAAACTTCTTGTGATAAATGTGCCATATGAAAGAAAAGGGTGGACAGTCACTTTGGTATTTCCAACACTTGGAGTAGTTTATGGTCTATAGAGGACCATTTTTTAAAATAATTATATTATTTATCTTATTTTACATCGCTATCTACCCCAGGATTCTCCCAACACCTTATCACCCATGAACCATCATCTTAGTCTTATGTGCCCCATTCCTCTCACCCTCAATCCCCCCCTCTCATGCTCTATGCTTCAATTTTGCTAGAAATTAGTTTAAAAATTTTCTTGTCTGTTTTCCCTTTGTCCCCTGTATAAGTGAGACCATCCAGTATTTATCTTTTTCTGACTTATTTCTGCTGATATGATTCCTTCTATCTTCATCCATATTGCCACGAATGACAGAAGTTTGTCTTTTATGTAGAGGACCATTTTAAAAGTAATTCTAAAAGGAAATAGAAGGAAACCAGCAGCTTTAGGGCTGAAAACTTCAGGAGAAATTATGAAAATATTATATACCAAAAAATCAGGTGTCAAATGGCATGAAACACTCAAAAGAAATATTGACATAAAGACAATTTCATAAAAAGTTTGCTAGTCTAAGGCAAATGTGATTTTCAACTCAAGAGCTCTAAAATGAGCAAAAATATCACTCAACAGTGAAATCAGAATAAAGACATTTTATTTCATTTTATTTCCTATCACCATCCCTCATAACCTCCCTTTCTCCCTTTCCCCTCCCATGTAACTTTAGTTCCTCACTGTGTTTCTTAATGTCTGCTAGTTTTTTATATTTTATTTTGTCAAAATGTCCACTTTGTAAATGATCAGTATTTGATTTATTGATTCTGACTTGCTTTATTACACATAATACTCTCTGACTCCCTCCGGGTGGCTTTAAAAGGCTGTATTTCATTTGTCCTTAAGATTAAATAATATTCCACAATGTGGCTGGGCCACATCTTCTTAATCCAGTTATCAATTGTTGGGCATTTACAAAGCTTCCATATCCTCACTATTATAAAAAGTGCTGTTATGAACATTGTAGAGCATGTAGATTTTGCATTAATGGTTTCATGTTCTTTGGCTAGATGCCCAAAAGTAGAATTGAAGAAAGGTGAATATTTGTTCATGAACTAAACAGAGAAAGAAAATACAAGAAAGGAGAGGGCATGAACTAATTCTCAATGCTTGATTGAGAGGTGAGATTGAACTGATCTGTTCTCAAAATCCATTCTCAACTTTCTTCTTGTCTCCATTACTTTTCCTGGAATAGTCACTTACTCTCATTACTCCAATTCTCAGCTCAGAAGCTGGCTTACACATAATTATCAACAGCAAAATGATCCTGCTTTAATACAGAGAGTAAGAACAAAGGTGTTCAAAGGAATAGGAGATTGTGTCAATGGGTGGGATCTAATTAGGCACAAGACTGTAGATTATTTACAAATGGGAAGGATTTCATAGACCATGTCAGAAACAGGGTAGGCACTATGAATATATAAAGCCAGGGCATAGAGAAAAATAAGCAAAACCGAAAAAAAAAAGTTAAGAGGAACCAAACAAATTGTTTCAAAAAGCATCAGTGCTATGAAACAGGAGGTCATGACTCTAGAAAGATAGACTGGATTTATGAGAGTATTGAATGCCAAATTAAGAACTTCAGCCAATTAGTGTAAACCATTATGATCACACTATATTGATGTTTTCATTTTCTTCTTCATTTAATCATGCAATTATTAGAAATGACCGATTCTGAGTTTGCTCTTGCATAAGATGATGGTAATTATATTTTATTATATTTTTTGAAAAGTTTTGAAAAAAGAAACTCTCACCATTATTCAACAAGCAAAGTGGTGTCACTTTTAATCTCCTCAATTACACAGTTAACAGGCATTACCAAAAGATTTGGCAACATTTAGAAAAACTACTATTCAGAATGAAAGGAATCAGTCCAAATGATACACAATTTCCAGGGAAACTTCCCAAATCTTTTCAATTAGAATGGACAAGGCCCATTCTTCATCCAGGCATGTTGACTATTAATGTCACAATCTATTTGCCCGGGAAGTAAACATTCAACCCTAGAACAGATTGTTAGTGAAGGCTTGTCAACTAGAGGTCCATGAACTTGACAACAAAATGTTGAATACTCTCATTGAATCTGGGGAAGAAAAGTTTTCTTTAGTGGCCATCAAAGCACAAAGCAAAGGGTCAGCACTCCTACTTGGCCAATGTGGCTTTGATGTTAAAGTATCGTTGAGCTGCTGATTCCCATACAACCTTGCAAACAGGCAGCCACAGTTCACATGCTGATTTGTACTGCTTTTTTATATATGTAAGTGATGAATAGTCTTCCAGATGGAAAGAGACCTGCCAAGGTACTTAATTTGAGCCTGGATCTACATGCCTTGAAATATACATGGCATAAAGTTCCTAGCACAACAGTATGCTGATTCTAAAACAATCTGACTCTGTGTTGAAATAGAGAAAATGTTTCTACACTCTGTTTTTGAATTGTTGCCCTCCTTTGAGAGCTGGATGAATTTTATTTCACTTAATCTTATTTCTAACACAAGAAGATTTGACTATTCTCCCAACATAAGTAATTACTAGGCAGGCAACTCCGTAGGATGCTAGGATGGGGGTTATCCTAGCTGTACTTTATGTTAATAGGATTGGATAATTCTCCTTGATCTAAACCTCCTGCTTATAAACTTGCTATTTTATCATTCAAAATTAATTTCTATATAATTAATTCAAAATTCATTTGAGTCATAATGTTTTCCATCTCTATTATATCCCTTCTAAAATGCAAATATCTCTAAAATATTAGCATCATGGGCTTTATCAATGAATCACATTGGGAGAATGAGATACAGACTGGATTTGGATAAAGGACATAACAGTACACAAGAAATGTTAAAAGACAAAGACACAAATTTCTCTCCTCGTTTTAGTATAAGAATAATAACAAAATGCTATTGCTTCTCACTTAATCTTCTCTTCTTTCAATAATTTGGACTCCTACCATTCTTAGGATTCTAATAACTCAGATTCACCGAGACAGAATCCTATTAAAAGCAATAGGAACTATATAATGTTAAGAAGAAAGGACATATTGAAAGTCCTGCAATATTGTGATTTATAGGAAATATATTTGGTCTTTAGATGACCAAAATGTATTTCTCATGCATATTTCATCTCAGGTTTCCTGGCTTAGCTTCCAAATATCCTGGAATTTCCCATGTACTGAGACTATTGAAGGAATCTTGTGCTCTGTTAATGAAAATAACTGAGGATGGAGCCTGGTTACCAAGAAACCAAAAATATATAGAAGATAACTTACAGTCTCACCCCTATACCTTCAAAGAAGGGAGAGGGGCTACAGATTTAGTTCAGTTACTAATGAGTCAATTGATCATGTCTATATAATGAATGAAGCCTCCATTAAAACAAAAGAGGAGGTGGATTCAGAGCACTTCTGAATTGGAAATACATGGAAATTTTGGAGAGAATGGCATACCTGGAGCAGGTATGGAAACTCCAAGTCTTTTTCTTTGCACCTTGCCCTATGCACCTCTTCCATCTAGTTGCTGATTTCTACCCTGTAGTATCCTTTATCATCAACCAAGTGGGTAGATGGTTTTCCAAGATCTATGAGTCATTCTAGCAAATTTATTGAATGTGAAGAAGATTCAACTTCCTCAGATTATCTGGGAAGCTTCCATTCTTAGTGAGTCAGTCAGAAGTATAATAATCTGGGCTATGAGAGGCACCTGAATTCTGGGGAGTGATTTGGGGGACATCTGATGTATATTTAGTCAGTCAGAAGCATTGGCTTATCTTGGGCTTTTAGCAGGTGACTGAAGTGGAGGGCAGTCTTGGGAGACTCAGTCCTTAACCTGTGGAATCTGACACTACTTGTAAGTAGATGAGTTGCATTCTCAGACTGTCTGTGTAGAGTTCAAGAATTTCTTGGTGCAAGGAAGCCTTCCCATTTCCACTCCCATTAGAAATTGATTTGCAGAATAGAATCAAATAATTGGAAATATTAGTGTAACCTTCTGGGATTTAAGTTGTGGCTGCAGTCAAGGGAGGGAAGAAAATTCAAGTGATCACTACATGCATTAAGTATCTATTATTTAATGTATACAGGTATCATACACTATCAACTAGAAATAATACCCAGTTATTAGTTCACAGGTAAGTAAATATATCTGGGTAGGTTTGACTAATTTATCTACTTAAGGTATCATGAAGTCACAATCTATCATAAAAGAGAAACATCACATTTCAGAGTTCCAGCCCTAGAAAATAAGTGGATTTAAAGTAAGAACATGCAGTCTCAATTCTTCCACCCCACTTCACATGGACACCATAATACTCCCAGGCAGGACTCTGCTACAAGACAGCCCCAAGAGACATGGAAAAGGAGGATAACATATTCTTACCAGTGGAGAATATCAGTCAGAAGAGGAGTTCCTGAGTGACATTCCTTAAGCATACGATCCATAGAAATAGAGAACGTGTGATGACAGACTGTGAGCAGGATACTATTAAGTTGCCTGATTTTGAGTGACTGAAGACCTAGAGAAGAAAAGATATAATGGTGATGAAAGGGAGGGAGATAGCATGGCACTTTTATATAGAAAAACAACATAACAGCAACATTGAAAAAACAACCATATGTAGATTGTTTCTATTTCAAGAGCTCAATTTCCAAGTTTGAGAAATGAGAGTTGATATTCTTAGTCAAGATAGTTGGAAAGGAAAAGCAAAAAACAGCCTCAAAGAACCTTTGGATGTTCTACAAAAAGAACTGGATGGTCTACAAAAAAATTCAACAGCAATGCTTTATTGAACACTTACTATGGGTCATGGAAAATAAGCAGCAATAAAATCCTCTCCATTAACACTAGGTAAAGGAAATTTCACACAAAGACTCCAGGATAAACATGAACAATAAAACAATGTATTATGGGGATTTTTTTTGTTGTTTAGTTTAGTCAAGCCAAAGTCTTATTTTGCCATAACTTGTGTGCAGACAAGTTTTGTATGTCTTTGGGGAAACTAGGGGAAAACCAAATATAATTGCTTAAATTTTAAAGAGCCAATTCTTAACAAAAAAACACTCAGCATTCTGTCAAATTTGAAAATTCTCAAAAACCTAGGGTTCTTTTATGATTAACATACCCTATAAAGTGTCTGAGTAGGTTATAGGGTGAAGTATGCTAGGGTGTATTTTACATACTATATATATACATATATATATATACTAATATATGTACTAGTATATGTATATACTAGTAACTAGAGATTTTTCTACATAAACATTATCAGAGCCATCCCTAAAAGTAAAATCACATTCCCCCCTCCCCCCGCCATGCTGCTTCTATGTGCATACAGGGATTCACTTTGATTTATTCTCCACAAGACCAAAGAAGAAACTATATAACAAGTGTCCTAACCGGTAATGATTTATTCTGACTGTGAAAAAGACTTCCTGTCCTTCCCCACAGAAGCTAATCTCAAAATGCAAAGGGTGTCATCCATATCCCAGTTCTACCTTCTCCAATATAAAGACCAGAATAAAGGTTTTTCTAGCTCCCAGATAGAAGTAGAAGCAGTCTTGGCTACCAACCATAACAGGTGCTTAATAAAATTACATCAAAAAGGAACTAACTTAAAATCAACTCATCAGTTTCATTCCCATCAGAAATATCAAGAGGCCAGGTTGTCCCACACAACCCTCAGACTATCTTGAAAATTCTAATTCCTTTCTCCTGCAAGTTATCTTTAGAAGAAATCAGAGACAACATGGAAAAAATCTCATGGCTGGTGAACAAATGAACTGTTGGAGTCACTTATGAGTTTGACTTTATCTAATCAATTTACTTAAATTCTCTGAACTTTAGTTACTTCATCTATAAGAGACTGGTTGGTGAAAGACTGAAACTGAGTACAATATAATTTGACTGCTAGTTCACTTTGGTGTGTATTGAAATAGTTTAGATGGAAGGAAGAGAGTCAGAAGGAAAACTGAGTGGACTGTCTAAAGTGGACATTGGTTATCATGACCTTTCTTGTAATGAATCTGCCTTTAGTCATACTTAGATCAGAACATACAATTAGTATTACTATTGTTGCTGCTGCTATTTTTCTGGAATACTTCATTTTCCTTTCTTGTCTTTTTCTTCTCCTTTCCTTTTCCTCTACACCGCCCCTCCCCATATATGCAATCACCAATGTTGACCACTACAAAGTGGTCCAGAAATGTTGACCACTACAAAAAATGTTGACCACTACAAAGCAGTCCAGAAAATGGACACAGAACTGGTCCACATGGAACTTAGGATCTAAGATGACTTGGTTCGTCCAAGGACAGCATAAAGTCATAAGGCCATTGCATCACAATAGGGCTAGCATCAAGGTTGTCAATTTGAGGGAAATTCTCATCAAAATTCATAGACTCATAGCAGCATAAAGACTGAAAGGGATTTTCAGACTTTGTTTATTCTAACCTCATCTGAAAGTGCTAGAATCCCTCCTGGTAAGGTTGGGGAAAGGCTCCTCAATCTTCCTCTGAGCACTTGAGTGATGCCCTTCTCATTCCCTCATAGAAAACAACCCATGCTGTCTCTTCAAACCATGTAACATGACATATGACAAGCCTTTACTCCAAGGAACCCAGGAAAGTTTCTTTCAAAAGGGTCAGCATGTCACTGGCATCACTGAAGATTCTTTAAAAAGTTCAGTCATTATAATAGTCAAAATCATAGTTTTGAGTGATTAATACCATGTAATGGCATAATAAATATCCAAGCATAAAAGTATCTGAAGAGACCATTACTTTTATGATTTTGCAGCAATTCAGGTTGACAGACAAGTTTTTAGTGCTATGTTTTAACTGTACTGATTGAAAAGAGAGAGAGAGTGTATGTGTGTGTGTATGTGTTGTGTGTGTGTGTCATGGACTTCAAGAGAAAGCGATAAAAGAATATGTTTACCTAATTTTTTCTCTCTTCAAAACCCCATTTAATTGATAGAATGAATGTTTAATACATAAATATACAAAGATGAGGAGAAATAGGAGCTGAGAAATGGATAGGAAAAGATTAGAAGTTGGAAAGTATATTGGAAATAAATTCCTTCATGAGTTCAAGAAAACTAAATCTTTAATATAGAACTAGGAAAAGCCAATTTGATTTGTCCTGAATTTCCTAAGGACTAAGGATTGCTAACAGTTCAGAAAGTGGGGATAAGGGGGGGTGGCATAATAAGGAAAGTTTCTAGAAAGTCACCTATAAGAACATGTATCCTGATCTTGCACCCACTTGCACAGAACTGGAAATGATCAAACTTTGGAGATCTATTCTCAAGAAATGATAGTCTTTTTGTGAAAAATATCAGGTACATTCATGAGTAGAGGTTTAGTTCTCAAAAGAGTATTAAGTGAAGTATATGTTAACATCATCAAACAAGTGTTAGTGGGAATCTAGAGAGCCACCCAAAAAATAAGTAGGTTTTCGAACCTTGAGGTTAACCCTGTGAGCCTGAGAATTGGGTCGGAAAAACTTCCCTAGGCAGCTCTGGAATAAAGAATCAGTCACCAAGTTTACTAGAGATAAAAGTAAAACCAGAAGAAGGACATGAAGGAACCCTCTGAGGAATAGTGGTAAATAAAGAACTAAGCCATGCTGAGGGTCCAGGCTGTGTCAAAAAGAATGGGGCAACTAAGGGAAAATCCATCAGAGGTGGAAGTTGATAGGATACTCAGTGTCAAATTTATGGTTCTATTGTGCTAATATAGAAAAGTAAGTAAACATGAGCATAAAAACACAAACAAAAAATGCTTCAGGAAAAAGAAAAAGGTTTCTTTGGGGAGTGGGAGTTAACATGCAGTATTACGCAGTAATTATGTCTTGACTTGACAATTCAGAGGGTTCCTCATATTATTTACATACTATGGAACATGGGATATCAAGCCCAAGTTTGATTGATGTGTGAATAGATGCATAAAAAATGGGACTTTCAGACTTCATTTGGTGTGAATATTATTTTCATATCATAGAAATATATACTAATTAAAGAATTGAATTTAAAAGGCATACTATATCAAGAGTCAGGTTAGGTGGGAAATCAGAGAAAATATAAGCATAATATATATATCCAGAGAAGCAGAGTAAGGAAATAGATTTTTTTTTAAATCCTGGAGAGGAAATATCTTCATCTTTCAGGAAACTATTTAATAATCCATAATGTTGAAAGAAACATCATGAAATAATGTAAGCAAGTAATTTTGAGATATAAAGGTAAGTACTAAAGGATCAATGAAAATAATTGAAAAATGTTTCCCCTTTCAAGATGCAGAGAGCAAAATGGGGAACGAGGCAAAAAGGGAATACTGATTTTTATATCAATAGGTACTCTTTCTCAGAACAATCTGTTATTTTAAATTGCATGTATAAATGATATGCTTCATCTGCATAAAACAATAGAGAAAACACATAAAGCAAATTGCCACCATCTCAAAGAGAACAGTAGTAAAATCACAAATCACCTACAAAGATTATATTACCTGAATAAGAAAGAAAATTGGATTGTCATTATTATCATAGTCAAACTTAAGAAAAACAGATCAGTAATTGTAAGGAGAATGGTTTCAAATCCAGCTATTCTACACCTTCCACATAAAAGAGCACCCATAACCTTGAAATGTTAGTGAACAGATGGGACTTGCATTTACAACCATATATTGTTGTGTGGTTAAGGTACTGAACAGTGTAAAAGGGGCTTGGGGGAGAAAAGTTGCTGTTCAGCCTCTCTCAGAGTTAGACTACCTCTTCAGGCTTGCCTCCTTGTGTGTATGGTACCCCTCTCTCAGAATAAAGGCACATTGGATATCAAATAAAGGCTCCAAGAATCTTCTTCCATTTGCTCAAATGGACAATGAACCTGCCTGACCTGACATGGTTGCATGACAGTATATATAGAATACACTTCTTAAAGTTCACATTTCTTTGGTTAGGTTACAATAGCAACAACAAATTTTGCTCTGACATAAGGGGGAAATAATCTCAGCAACAACCAGATTACTGTGATGCTTTAAGACTAGAAAAGATTCAGTGTTACTGTGTATGTTTATACTGTGGGCCATTAAATGGCCTTAAGTGTTTGGAAACAAGAAAGGAGCAAAGTCCAACTTCCTCCTTATGAATGGTTCCATCAATGTTTGGTTATGGATTTAACTGTTGTTGTCATCCTAAAATAATAAACTCTGCTACATAATGTTACCCCACATGGGTTATCCGGTAAGAATATGCTCAGGCCAGCATTTCTTTCAATAGAGAGGAAAAGATGACTTTAATGGATTCCAGTTGCTCAGATACTCTGTGTCACATGAGGACAGTCATATGCCTTTGGATGGAGTAAAGTAGGTCATAGTGTGAGCCCCTGCTTGGTATCCTTGCCCCAAGTGACATAACTCCCTTGCTGTCTTTAACAAAATCAATTTGCTTGAAACTAATGTCCAACCATATGTTATTTGATTTAAGCATGACTTAGCATCAGTGATTTGTAAAGTGTGCTCGCAAAATATTCAATAAAGTTATTGAATTGTATTGAATTACAAATGAATTGTTTCTTCTTACCCTTCCAAAAAAGAAAAAAAATTAGCTGCTTTTCTAGTTTCTCCATAAATAAAATGATCTTGAAAGTATCCTTATGACTCAAGCTAAACTTTATGTTGTCATGATGCCAAATATATTTATTTGAATAAGACAATCATCTGCTCATCTAAAAATATTTACTATATTTTAATAACATATAAGCATGGTTCATGTTCCTTTCTGTTGATGCCTCTTTCTAAATATATTCTATAGTGGGCTTCCTAGCCAAATAGGGGTGAATAGCCCTTATATATTTTGAACTCTAACCTTTTCAAACCAATTTGCTTACAAGTTCTTTATTTCTGTAATGTTCAAAAGTAAGGATTAAATCACTCTCAAATTATATTGAGAAACTTCTACAAGCAAGAACAAGTTGGTGGAGTCTTCAAACTCCTGTAATACAAATATTATTCTTTACACTAAAATTATTCCAAAAGAGAAAATGCAAAGAGTCCTCCAACACCCACCCAGGGAGAAAGAAATTCAAATCAATGTCTCTAAATTTAAAATTAAACATATTCCTTGGGGGAAATTTTTTTTTGAGTGTGAACTCATTTGTAATTCATCAACTTGACCAAATTAAAAAGTAACATAAGGGAACATTCAAATTAGAAGGTTATATCCTTTTGGAAATAAAAGGAGAAAGTCAGCTGTGATTAATACAATCAGTGATCAAAAAGAAAATTTAATTAAACAGCTGTTCCATCCCTTTTATTCTATTCCGGATAAAAATATGAATGTGTATACAACTGAAAAATAGATTAATTCTTGTGTTCCCTAGAGTGAAACAGAAGCTCCCTATGTTTGTAGTCTTATAAAATTAATAAGTAGCAATTCATGTGCTATAACACCAATCTAAGATCATGAAAGATTAATTGTCATGAAAATATTCACCCCTAAGAAACACTGTCAAAAACAGATTCCGGATATAATGAAGATGGGAAAGTCTTTGCTATACTTCATAAATATTTATGGATTTTCCATTCTGCATAAAATAGGTTTCTTCCACTGACCATGAATAGAAAATGCATTGAGCCTATTCAGATGGGGCAGAGGGAATAATATGGTAGAAATAATAACCAACAGTTTGAAGGGGAAAAAATAGTAGGCTTATTGTGCTCAAATTTTTAGTTCTTTGCTGAAATTTTCCTTGAATTTTGCTAATGAATGTGATTAAAAATATTGAACATATTTTTAAAAAGATGATCTTTTGGAAAGATCATCCATCTTTGAGGCATGATTCAAAGGCTAAATTTGACTGCAATAGTGAAAATAACTTTGTTCCCAAACACCTCTTCAGTGGGGTGAGGGTGAAGGAATGTGAGGAAAGAAATTAACTTTGTAAATTTCACCTATGGGCTAAATGCTATGTTTAGGGCTTCATGTATATCATTTATTTATGACTCATGAGGCAAATATTATTATTCCAAAAGTAAGTCTGAGAAAACTAAGAAAAATTACTAAGATGTCAAATACATTACTGGTGGCACAGCATAATGACATTGACATTTTAATGGAGACACACAGATTAGCTTTTCCAAGTGCCAGACCAAAATAGTACTTCTCAACATATATTGTCTAGACTGTTCTCTCAAACTCAATATCTGCAACAAATATATCCCAAAATGAGTATATAAATGGTTGAGAAATAAAATGTACAGTTGCTGAATCATGTAGGGCCTACCACTTTACTTTTAGCTTACCAATAAAACTCTGCCAGTACTTGGTGTAGAACTTCCCATGAATTCGGTAGGCATGGTTGACTAAGAGATGACCTGTGCCAGGGATGCTGGAAGACAGAGAAGATGTTAGGGCAAGCTACAATGCCAGACAACTTTTGATTCAGTGCATCTGGAAAGAAACAGCTCTTTCTTTAGAGAGAAGGTATGAGAGTATCACCTGCTTCCTCCAATGGGCCAGCTTGGTGAACTTAGGGGTGGACTATCTTGGAGACTTTGTCCAAGTTCTCCCAATAGGGTCTTTTTGAATTAATCTATCTGTGCCACTAAATATTTCTGGAAAAATGGAAAATTCATGTTTCATGTTATATTCAAGATTTTTTAATGTTGATTCAAAAATCCATAAAACTTGTGTATAAACAATACATCAGCCAATTCATGTTTCCCACACCTAGTCTGTAGCTTCCATTTCATGGCATAGTGCTTTATGAACACAAGCTTTCAAACCACTCCACTAGTGATATAGGGTAGAGACGCAGTTGAAAATTCTATTGGGGTACAAAAACAGACAGTCAGATCAATGGAACAGAATTGAGTGCCCTAAAATAAAACCACACATCTACAGTCAACTAATCTTCGATAAAGGTGTGAAAAACTTACCTTGGAACAAGGATAGCCTCTTTAATAAATGGTGCTGGGAAAATTGGACTAAGACATGCAAAAAAATGGACCAAGAAATCTCACTTACCCCATGTACAAAAATAAACTCAAAATGGATAAGAGACTTAGAGGTCAGACCTGAAACCATAGCATACATTGAGGAAAACTTTGGCAAAACTCTCCATGAACTACAGTTCAGAAATCC
>PVHY01030422.1:0-13439 GCA_004024945.1 Uropsilus gracilis
TTGTAAGCTTCAGCCTATGAAGCGGCAGGGGCTAGGGATTGCGGTTCAAGTTCCGCCTGGGGCACGTAGCGAGCGAGACCTAGTTCCAAAAAAATAGCTGGGCGTGGTGGCGCATGCCTGTAATCCTAGCTACCTGAGAAGCTGAGGCTGGGGATTGCTTGAGTCTGTGGTACCCCGGGCAACGAGAGCCTGTGGTTCCACGGGCAAAAATAGCAAGACCCAGTTTCCAAAAAAAAAAACACCAAAAAAAAAAACAGAGTGTAAATGCAACTATTACTATTTTCTAAAAATAATTTTATTTAATTTTGTAATTTTCTTGCAATACTGGTCATGTTTGTATGGTTGTATTGTCCCCTTGTTCCCTACCTCACCCCCTTCCCGCCTTCCTCCTCTGGTCACTCCAACCCCTCATGCTGCAAGTCGCTGGTCCATGCTTGGCACACTGATCTTTTCTTTCTCTGGAACTCTGTCTTTTCTCCTGGGTGTGGACTCGCCCTCCTGGACAGCACAGACCAGGCTGCTCGGGTCTCCAGGGGTCACCGAGGCGGGGGGTCAGGCTGAGCACGTCAGGAACGTGTAGGACAGATGCCTGGTAGCGTCTCCAGGCTCTGTTCTGGTGACTCTGGCAGTGATTTTACAGTGGTTTTAATAACAGTCCACGGCTTGGTGCCCTCAGAGAGACGGCTCACGTGCTTACACTGAGTAAACAGCTGTTCTGCAGTGTAAGTGTTCTGGAGAGAGCTTTACACGTACAGGTGCTTAGGGAGAGAGAACTAGTGGCTTCCTCACCCCGTAGGGCATCCTGGAGGCCATTAATGTGAGTGGTTAGTACTTGGTTGTAAGTCCAGACTTGACCAGTTCAGGATTCGCTGGTCAAGAAAGGGGGGAAGACTTTCCACTTCAGGGTCTGAGATGTCTTCCCAAGGACCTTTATGTACCTTTAGGGTAAGGTTTTGGTTTCTCATTTGCCAGCGTCCACAAGCTCTGCAACCTCTGCTAACTTCAAAGAGGAGCTAAAAACCTAACAAATGTAAAATGGCTTTTTAAGAGAACATCTTTCAAAGCCTTGAGAAGGTCTCCCAAATAAGAGAGGACTTGGGCATGGCAGAGCATTTCCCTGTGAAGCTTGGTCATGGTGTCAAGTCCTAAGGAATTCGGTGAGAGCCAGGAATGGTTCCCACCCAGGCCCCCCGTGGCTCCTTAGCAACCCACCCACTGGTTTCTCCGCCAGCTCTGCTTTGCAGAAGGAAATGAGTTCATTCCTTTTGACTCACCGGGATATTAAATAGTAAGAATGCCTCTGTGTGCTTTGAGGGGTGTGCAAATATTTTTTGGAATGTGATACTGTGCTGATAGTTGGGGGAAAAAAAAACAGTGCAGTTTTAAGACTAAGCTTAACCAGAAAATTCCAGATGCAAAGTGTGTATCTGACAGATAAAAAGGGTCTTGGTACGCAGTCTGACTGCAAAGATTTGGAGCAGCGGTCACCCTCCAATCTTGAGAATTTAGTTTAGTTCTGATGACTTTAGTTCTAGAATCCAGCATCCTGTGAGTGCTTACTCTTTTCAGAAGAGGCTTTTTCCCATTTCTTAAAGATGAGGAGACAGGTTTTGTGGAAGACTTGAGCTGGCCATCTGGAGTGAACCGAGGGAGCTCTTGATATCTCAGCATGCTAAAAGCAGCCCACCCTCTTTTCAAAGTTTCTCTTCACAGAAAAAAATGATGGCATTATTTTAACATTTTCCTCATTTCTGTTTCTGTGCTTTGAAACTATTCAGTGACTTTTGTCTCGTGTAGCAGTTAGCACCTGTGATTCTTTTAAAAACTGACTTAGCTGGGCATGGTGGCGTGTGACTATAATCCAAGCGTTGGGAGGCAAGAGGCCTAGCATCACTTGAGTTCACAGGTTCCAGACTACTCCGGGCAACACAGTGAGACCTAGTCTCAAAAAAGCAGCCAGGCATGGTGGCGGGCACCTTGTAATCCCAGCGATCGCTTGAGTCCGTGGGTTTCAGCACTACACCAGGCAACATAGTGAGACCTAGTCTCAAAAAAATAAAAAACTAAACAAAATAAAAAATGATTTATTATTTATTTATTTATTTTTTGAGACGAGGTCTTGCTATTTTTGCCTGTGGAACTGCAGGCTCTCGTTGCCCGGGGTACCACAGACTCAAACAATCCCCAGCCTCAGCTTCTCAGGTAGCTGGGATTACAGGCACGCACCACCACGCCCAGCTATTTTTTGGAGCTAAGTCTCACTACGGGCCCCAGGCGGGACTCGAACCGCGATCCCTAAGCCCCGGCCACTTCATAGGCTGAAGCTTACAGGCACGAGGCAACGTGCCCGGCAAAAAATGATTTTAAAGATTCTGTCAATTACAGAATCACGGGTATTCATTGAAAGATTTTGGGTGAACTTTTTTTTTATTAGATTACAATTTTTAATTTATTTTTAATTTTATTTTATTTTTGAACTTTTAAAGTGTTGGATATTCTATATGAAATCAAGCAGGTTATGTAGGGGTTCTGATTGGTGTGCTTCTCAGTTAACCTTCTCCCCGAAGTGTTTGTGAGAAACAATCATGTGCAATTTCTAGCACACACCATTGGCTAGGACAAGTTGCTTACACTTAAGGAAGGAACATGAGGCAGAGGGAAAGCAGCAGGAAGGCAGTGATGTGAATGATGACACTAGGAAGGCTGCTGTAGCACCATTGAGATTGTACACGAAGTGGGGAGAAGCATCTCTTTTTTTTTTTTTTTTTAAATTGAGACTAGGTCTAGCTGTTTTTGCCTGTGGAACCTCAGGCTCACGTTGCCCGGAGTAGCACAGACTTAAGCAATCCCCAGCTTCAGCTTCCCAGATAGCTGGGATGATAGGCATGCACCACCACACCCAACTCTAGTTTTTTGGAACTAGGTCTCTCTACATTGCTCTGAGTGGGACTTGAACCGCGATCCCTGGCTCCATCCGTGACATCCTAGGCTGCTGCTTAAAGGCATGCGCTACTATACCTGGCCAGAAACCTCTCTTACTAAAGATGCTTGACAGAAATCTGCTCAAGCTTCATTTCCTCTGTGGGTTAACGTTATTCCCTTTTAGGTGAGTGGGTGCAGAAGAAACATGTCACAGCCTAGGCTAGCTCTTTTCCAGGTGTGTTGTCCAGATGCAGCAAAAGCATCACTTTAGGTCTTGTGAGACATGAAAATTCTTGCTCTCACACAGACCTCATGGAAGTAAAGTGAGAATGGTCTTCTGTGCCATGGAGCGGGAACCCTGATGATCATGTCACAGTGAGAACCCGGTGATTGGAGTTTTGTTCTGACAGAACCCGACGCTGTTAAGCTCATAGTAGCATAGTTTAGGTAAACATATGGATTTATTTCACTGTTGACACTGATCAAGCCATCACTCAAGTTCAAGTATTTAATGAACCCAATAAATATTAAATGATAATTTTCTATTTCTCCCCCCACCCCCCTTTTCAGCTTTTTAAATTAAATGATGAACTAAATAATAACTGTGTCTCTTGGATCTGCTTCTGTAGATTAAAAACGTGTCTGCAGGCACACAGGACATGCCACCTCCCCCATCTGACTACGTGGAGAGAGTGGACGGATCTTTCGCGTACTCTGTCAACGGCAAAATGAATGACAGGCCACTGTATCTGGAATCTTCCCATAAATCAACCCCGTGAGTAGCATCTTCCTCTTGGTAGAATGAGTTCGTAAAAATGAATTTTTACCTGTTTATATGTCAGCTGATGTTTCATACTATATGCCCAGGTTCAAGCCAGGCGTGGTGGCAGGTGCCTATAATCCCAGCTACCTGGGAGGCCTGAGACTGGGGATTACTTGAGTCTGCAGGTTCAAGACAGTTGTACTGCTCTCACATTGATTTAATAGAGAAAGGGTAGCCTATTGCTTCTCGGCCTTTTGGCTAAGATCAAGTAGAGACAGGGTAGCCTGGGTTCTTTCGCCCAGGAACATGGATTTCTATCCTATTTCTGGTCTTGAAGTTTAGGTGATGAAAGAAGGATGCTGACTGAGGGCGGAGGTGCCTCCAGCTCTTGGCTGTCCTGGCTGTAACAATAAGATCTCACTAGTGAGGAGGGAGCGATGACTCTTGATCATTCTCTGTCCACTTGTTTGTATGCAGCAAGGAAACTTCATCTGAATTCTGGAATTCTTTGATCCCCTTTGCTGTGCTGGTTCCCCTGGGTTGCTGGGGGATTGGAACTCAGAACCCCTGTGTTTTGTGTTACATATAGTAAAAAAAAAATCCTCAGTGCATTTCTGAGCAGAGAAGGTGCCACTCTGGTGATTAAAATGGTATCTCATGGTGGTTTGGGTTTGCCCTAAAGCCTTTTTTTTTTTTTTTTTTGCCTATGGAACCATAGGCTCACATTACCACGGATTGAAGCAATCCCCAGCCTCAGTTTCCCAGGTAGCTGGGACAGGTGTGCGCCACCACGCCCAGCTATATTTTTTTGGAACTAGGTCTCATTGTGTTGCCCTGAGCAGGACTTGAACTGCAATCCCTGGTTTCGGCCATGGCCCTAGACTGCCGCTCACAGGCATGCACCACCATGCCTGGTCCTAACGCCTATTCTAATTAATGACTAGTGAGGAAAGGAAATGATTATTAGGGATACTAACAAGGACTTGGATATCATTTATTCCCAAAGATGGTAAATTATGATGATATATTATACATCCACACACTTTAGAGTATAGCAGAGCTCATGTGTATAGAGTATACTGATTACCTCATATGTGTTCTAGAACTCCAGATGCTATTATAAATCAAGGGAAAAAAAGCTTTATAGCTGGTCTGATTGAGTGAGAGGTAGATCTGCGCTGAAGCTTTTGGTCACCTCAGTTTTAGCTCCAATGTCACACCCCGTGTAATGAGATGAGTTGCACCGAGAGTACTCTGAGTGAATAGTAGTGTGGGCCTTGAGCTCTGAAGGATGACACAGCAGCAGAGATAATTGCAGCACGAGACTGGAGACGGCAGACTTTATTATTACCCTGGGTTGGAGTCTGGCAGCCAGCCTTGCCTTCCTATATTTTGTTTTGGTCTTTGGAATCCACCTGGTTGTTGATTTCAATTTTGGATGATTTGAAAGAAGAGTATTTTATCTAATCTCTTTGGGCTTTGGTGGGGGAGAACCCGGCACAGTTGAGGCTTGTGAGGTATAAAGGCATAGTAGGCGAGAGCTGTTTCTATAAGGAGGAGTAGACTCATTCTCAAAGTGCTAAGCTATCATTTGCTTGACTTTCACACATCAGCCATTATAGATATGATTCTGAATTGTTAGGTCTGCACAGCTACGAAGCATTTCCACATTTTCTCCCATTACATGCAAATCAAAATATTTCCACATTGCTGTCTCGTGCTAAATCAGCAGACAGAAAAAGAAACAGACAGCAAATCTTTAAAAGCTTAGGGCTGAGAAATGGTGTTGCTCCACATCTGAGAAATTTGGATAGATTAATCTGTCAAATGGGAGAGTTGGGAAAAGGTTGAGACAAGTGTCCAGAATTGCTAGCCCTTGGAACTATAGTGGGATTTTGACTGCTCCCCCCGTACCCCGCACCACCCTGATAGTATACAGTATTGGGAATCTCATTGTAATATGAATTTTGTTGTTACGACTGTCAAAAATTCTTTTTTGTCTTACCATTTAAAGTTTATTTTGCCGGGCACGGTGGCTCGTGCCTGTAAGCTTCAGCCTATGAAGCGGCAGGGGCTAGGGATCGCGGTTCGAGTCCCGCCTGGGGCCTGTAATGAGACCTAGTTCCAAAAAAATAGCTGGACGTGGTGGCGCGTGCCTGTAATCCCAGCTACCTGGGAAGTTGAGGCTGGGGAGTGCTTGAGTCTGTGGTACCCTGGACAACGAGAGCCTGCGGTTCCACGGGCAAAAATAGCGAGACCTAGCCTCAAAAAATAAATAAATAAATAAATAAAAATAAAACACCTTATTTTATTTTTTTAATAAAAATTCTCTTATTTAAAACTTTGAAAAAAAATTTTCACAGATTTATTTGGAAAAAATTTAGGATCTTATTTACTCTTGACCAGGCCAGTATGTTCATACTGAGAGCTCGTTCTGGGCCAGACTATTTTAGATAATTAAGAGTTAAAAGATTCTCTTGAATCTGCTGGGTATTGATTACTTTCAGTGGAAAATATTCTGCCTGTCAAAGTGGCACATTTGGGGTAACACATTCTCCCCTTTTCATTCCTGCTTTTGAACCATTCCTGAGTTTTACTTTCTAGAAGCTGAGTTGGTGGATTGCTGCATCTCACTGAACCAGTCTTAGTCCTGAGAACAGGTCAGTCCAGTCTCACTGTAGTAAGAGGTGATACCGTGAGCTCCCAGAGCTAAGCTCCTATCGCATTAGTAATTCGTTATCTATTGCACTAGTAATTCGTTATCTATTGAGAGAAGTTTCTATGGGCACAAAAGAACAACAAAGGTTAATAGTTGGAGCCAGTTAAAAAGGTAAACAGGGATCTTTAAAGAAATAGACAATAAAAATTATTTTAAAAGTTGGAGCAGATGATAAACTTGCTCTGAGTCTTGAAGGCAGCCAGCTGAAGATTTCTCGAGCGTCTTCAGACGACTTCAGGTCTTCAGAGTGGAGACCTAGCTATCCAACACATTTCCCTGGTTTCAACTTTGAACATCTTTGGGAATCTTTGACTGACCCAGAGAACAGTCAGCTATGATACTTGTCCACATATGAACTGTGTGGGGATTTCTCTGACTATGAATCACCTAACTTTAGGGAGCTTCAGAGAAAGGCCAGTGTAAGTTCTCAGTGAGCCCGCATCAGAAGGGTAGGGGGAAAATTGGAAATATTAATTTGCAGAGTCGAAGCCAGCTACTGGCACTAGAAGAAGCCAGTATCCTGTCCAATTTACATATTGAAAAAAGCTCAAAACTGTTTAACCACACCAGAATCTAGTGTAGAGGTCTACGACTACACCTTTTTCTCCCTGCAGTCACCCCTGTTTCTGTCCAAAGACAGAGTGATACTAATTCGTATGTAGAGTAAGTCTAGTTGTATTGAGCTGGGCTTGATGATTTGCTGAAATACAGCAGGAATGATGACTGACCACATGGAATCTTTTCATCTTCCTGCTGGAACTTTCCAAAGGAATCTTTGGAAGCTCAATCAGATTGAGCTTCTATATTTTTTATTTACTTTAAATGTATTTTTAAATCGTTTCCTTGCATCATTGTTAACTTTTGGATCAGACTGGACTTTTAAAAGCCCTTGAGGCTAGGAAGCTAGGTGCAGACCTGCCGTTAGCTTCACCTGCAATTGGGTGACCTCCTTTCTCCTGGAAGTCCTTTCTGTACCTGGGGTTCCCAAGCCTGCCGGAAAGTGTCTAGTGATGACACTAGACAGTTATTTCAAAGGTCTCCACGGACTCCTTTGTCAGTTTTAGCTCCATGAAGCTGTCTCATCATAGGATGCTGTGCCCATTCTCAAATGACGAAAACGCTGGCAATATAACCAGCATTCTAGTTGTGTTGTTACAAGAACAGACTTTTTTTTTCATAATTTTTTTTAATTGATTGTACATAGACATTTTACACCGTTGCCTACCCCGAGATTCTCCCATCACCTTCTTCCCTGTGAACCATCATCTTGCTCTCCTGTGCCCTGGTTTTCCCTGCCTCCCTTGCTCTGTGCTTCAGTTCTGCTGACAGTTTGTTAGTTTTAACTTTTCCTTGCTACTCGGTGAACTTCCAGCTTTTAACATAGCAGGCTTTTTTTTTTTTTGAGACTAGGTCTTGCTATTTTTGCCCGTGGAACCGCAGGCTCTCGTTGCCCGGGGTACCACAGACTCAAGCAATCCCCAGCCTCAGCTTCCCAGGTAGCTGGGATGACAGGCATGCACCACCACGTCCAGCTATTTTTTTTGGAACTAGGTCTCGCCACAGGCCCCAGGTGGGACTCAAATCGCGATCCCTAGCCCCGGCCGCTTCATAGGCTGAAGCTTACAAGCACCGTGCCCAGCCTCAACAAAGCAGGCTTCTAAGGGTAGATTCTCACAGAGATTTGGGAAACTTTCAGCACACTAGCTATACCCTGAAACCACCACTGTGGTACAGTCCTCCAAAGAATCTTAATGCAGTTACATCTCTTCACTTCTTAACAGTGACACCATCATCTCAAGTGAGTTTTCTTGTCGACAAAGTTTATAACATAGATAATACAAGCACCTTTTTTTTCCTGAGACTAGGTCTCACAATTTTTCTATGGAACTGCAGGCTCATTTGCCCGGGGTACCACGGACTCAAGCAGTCCCCAGCCTCAGCTTCCCAGGTAGCTGGGATTACAGGCGCATGCCACCACACCCAGCTACTTTTTGGGACTAGGTCTCGCTATGTTGCTCCAGGCAGGACTCAAACCATGATCCCTATTCCCAGCCACGACTCCATAGGCTGTCACAGGCATGTACCACTGTGTCCGACTTCAAGCCCTTGGACTTCTAGTAAACACAGGTGAACTTGGGGTCCTCTGTCAGGTATGCCCTCTTCTGTTCTGGCCTTACCTTGGGTGAACTGACCTTTCTAAATGAGGGGCCACATTGAATGTGGACACCATTGGGCCTTTCCAGCTGAGACCCGTTTGGTCTGCCAGGGTAATATGCTGGCCCTGCTCTGCCAGTTGTAGGAGTTCACTGGTTGTGGGGGCCAGGCAGTGGGGTCCAGCTTCCGGCACAGAAGCATCTGCTGATGTAGAAGATCACCTGTGCCCTCGGTGCCCAGTTGGCTTCAGATGGGTGCACTTCTGCTGCCCCAAGATGGTCCTCCCCTTCCCCAGGCTTGGCTGCCTCTCCTGTCTGGGATCTAGATGGTGAAGGTCCCCTCACCAGAGCTGACTTGGGAGGATTCTGGCTGGCCCTCTCTGGCTGGTGTTGCTGTCTCCGAGGCTGGGAAGTTCCCCCAGGAATGGCGCCCGTTCTAAACTACCAGGCGTAGACAGGCATGGTGGCTTGTGCCTGTAAGCTTCAGCCTATGAAGCGGCTGGGGCTAGGGATTGCGGTTCGAGTCCCTCTAGGGGCATGTATTGAGACCTAATTCCAAAAAATAGCTGGACGTGGTGGCATGCGCCTGTCATCCCAGCTACCTGGGAAGCTGACGCTGGGGATTGCTTGAGTCCGTGATACCCCGGGCAACATGAGCCTGCAGTGTCACCGGCAAAAACGAGACCTAGTCTCATAAACAAACAAACAACCTACCAGGCGTGTGCCAAGCATCGTTCTGGTGGTCATGATGCCAAGACTGCTCTTGACCACCCAGCACCGTTTCTCCTTCCCGCTGCTCCTGGGTGTCACCAGAGAAGAGGTTTCCTGTGGACATGTTTCCGTTCTGTCACTGGGAACACCTGCCACACACATCACACCATTCTGGGCTGGGCCCTTGGCAATACCAGGTCTACACTCTTGTGGAGATGAGCTGGAGCAGAGTAGAAGGCTGCACACAGCAGCCATGCTGAGGGGTGAGGCAAGGGGGGCACAGGGGCAGCCATGTCGGTGAGCCTGAAACAAGGGAAGAAAGAATCGAAGCAGGAATGAAAAAGCCCCGAAGGGCATTTCTTAGACCCATCTGAGTGAGGCGCTGCTCGTGGGTGGATTGTTAGGGCATCTTGCCGACGCCTTTTTTGGGTTGCTGGGATTTCAAGCCAGCAGGACTTGTGTGGACAGGTAGGTTTGAGGATTATCCGGAGCACAGCATTTCCCTGACTCCTAGCTGTACGTATGCCCTCCTTTCTAAGAATTTCTTCATCCCAGAGAAGATGCGTTACTTTCCGTATTTTAAAGGAAGAAGAGGGGCCATTAAAGATGGCGCACATCTTTAATTCCAGCCTTGGGAGGCTGAGGCTAGGAATCGCTTGAGTCCACGGGTTCAAGACTATCCCGGGGCAACATAGCGAGACCTGGTCTCAAAAAAGCAGTCAGGCGCCGTGGTAGACACCTATAATCCCAGCTACCTGGGAGGTTGAGGCTGGGGATCGCTTGAGTCCATGGTTCCCCAGGCAACGAGAGTCTGTGTGATTTCCCCGTGCAACGTAGGGAGACCTAACCGAATGAACGAACGAATGAACAAACGAACAAACGAATGAACGAACTCCCAAGGTCAGCGTTTGTTGTTTTGTTTTTTTTTGAGACTAGGTCTTGCTATTTTTGCCCGTGGAACTACAGGCTCACATTGTCCAGGGTATCACACTCAAGCAATCCCAATGCCTCAGCTTCCCAGGTAGCTGGGATTACAGGTGCACGCCACCACGCCCAGCTATACATTTTTTGGAACTAGGTCTCACTGTGTGCCTCAGGCAGGACTCAAACTGCAATCCCTAGCCCCAGCCACTTCATAGGCTGAAGTTTACAGGCACGAGCCACCGTGCCCGGCTCCCAAGGTCAGTGTTTGTAACCTCACTCTCTGACATCACATCCAATCACAATAGGAGATCTATGGTGATGCTCTTAAAAGGCATTTTGTTTCCTAACGTTCATTGCCCAGGTGGCTTTCTCCCCCTCAGGCTCCCACCCCTCAGATAGACCCACTGTTTCTGAAGGTTTTGTTTGTCACATGAAAGCAAGAAGCATAGTAGCTGGCACTTCTGGCAGCATGTCTAGGAACTTGTTAATCATTGACACGGGAGAAAATCACATTTTCTCTGCTTTAGAAATAGAATCAACAAAGCATACAAAGTCACATTAACCTGAATAAATTAGAAGAAATGAGTACCACTACCACCCCAGTTTTTCTCTCCCTCTCTCTCTCTCTCTCTCTCTCTCTCTCTCTCTCTCACACACACACACACACACACACACACACACACTTTCAGGTTTTTCGAAGAAATTGATAAATAGGATATAAATCTTTAAAAGCTTTGATAACAGAAGTAGTGAGTTCTGGACTACCTAGAAACAGAGTAAACCTTGTTGGAATGTTTAAGGGTATAGCTTCTGTACATTGAAAGCAATAAAGAAAATAATCTTGGTGTTTTTACAAACAAACGAATAAGAAAAACTTGAAACAACCAATAGAACCAAATCATAGAATGAGAGAGGGGGAAGAGAAAGAAAATGGGGGAGGCGGAGGGTGCAAAAGATTAAGATGGTTAACAGGTGTTAAGAAAATGGGGAAACCCCAGGATACACAATGATGTAATCATATATTAATAATAATAAAAGAATATATAAAAATAGTAATCTTGGTGTTTTTAATAGCTGTTTTGAATAGCAAGGTTGACAGGATGTGTCGGATCTCTCCTCTCGCTGGTCTTGTTTTTGTCCATCTCTGGCTCTGTGGCAGGGTAAAGTGGAGCTTTCCATTCTGCTACTCAGAAGTAGTTTACAATCGCGGCAGCTCTCAGCATTTTGTTCTGTGTTGGGCTTCATTTTCACGCTTGTGGTAAAAACTATAGTTGCCATTAAAAATCTGATGCAACAAATAAAACTAATTGCACTTGGAAAATATGTGCAATGATAATCTTCCATTCGTTTTACGCACCTTTAGGATAAACGCAGCAACTTGACATCTTTGATAATGTCTGTAGTCAGGTAGCAGTGGTTTCAACACTGCGTGTTGAAGCACAGGCTTCTACTCCAACGCACGTCGCCACAACACACACACCTCCAAGACAGTCCTCCCCACCGCTCCTTGTGCTCCTTCCACACCAGGCAGCCTCAGTAAAAAAGTCTTACTAAACGCTTACTATATACAGGCCGGACATGGTGGCACATGCCTGTAGGTGGCAACCTAGGAAGCCACGGTCAGAGCCAGGGATCGCTGTTCGAGTCCCACCTGGGGCACATAGCGAGACCTAGTCCCCAAAAATAGCTGGGTGTGGTGGCGCGCGCCTGTCAACCCAGCTACCTGGGAAGCTGAGGCTGGGGATTGCTTGAGTCTGGTACCCTGGGCAACGTGAGCCTGCGGTTCCACAGGCAAAAATAGTGAGACTTAGTCTCCAAAAAATAAATAAAATAAATGCTTACTTTATACAATAGATTTTATTTTATTTTTTTATTTTTCTGAGACTAGGTCTCGCTATTTTTGCCCATGGAACCGCAGGCTCACGTTGCCCAGGGTACCACGTATTCAAGCAATCCCCAGCCTCAGCTTCCCAGGTAGCTGGGATTATAGGCACACACCAGCACCCCAGCTATTTTTTGGGACTAGGTCTCGCTGTATTGCTCCGTGCAGAACTCGAACCGCAATCCCTAGCCCCAGTCGCTTCATAGGCTGAAGCTTACAGGCCCGAGCCACCATGTCCAACTATACAATAGATTTTAGCTTTTCCACCTTAGATTTTTTTCATTTCTTTCAAAGACTTCAGCTTGAAAAGGGCATGGGGACACAGTGGTCTGAAATTATTAGTGCAGAGAGTTTGTCTGAGAAAGTCAGCTCCCGGAGTGGATGTGTGTGTGCATTCCTTTTCCCCATTCAGCATTTCATGGAACTGGAAGAACCTGTCAAAAAGAATCAGGGCCATTCTTTTCCTAGCAGCCTTTTGTGTAAGTCCTTGGCACGGGCCAGGCAGACGCCTCTGGCAGATCAGCCTGAACTTCCTAAGACAAAAGCTGAGGGCCCAGGCGGGCTTCCCTGCCTGGGGCAGAAGGTCTCAGCCTGTGCTGATCTGTAGGCGGGACACAGTGGCACAGTTGCTCGGTGTGGAGGGTGTGAACTGTGAGCGAGTGCACCTGCGTCTACCACCTGGTGCCTGCTGCTGCTGTTCTCTGGGGTGACAGTGTGCCAGCCAGGGCCTGTGTGTATCCAGTCATCACTGAGACGTGACCCCTGTTTTTTAGGGTGCCAGAAGTGGTTCAGGAGCTCCCCGTGACTTCGCCTGTGAACGACTTCAGGCCCCCTCGGCACAGCAGTAGCAGTAACATCGAGACACCTTTGAGAAGGTCCCCCGCCAAGGGTCGAGCAGGGAGGTCCAGGAGAACAGAGCAAGACCACTACGAAACAGACTACACCACCGGCGGCGAGTCCTGTGATGAGCTGGAGGAGGACTGGATCAGGTACCCGGCCTGTACTCGCCGGAACCACCTGCATAGCTGGTGATGGGCACAGGGCCACCAAGGTTATAGCTGTTGAGTCCTGAACTGGGTTGAGAGAATCTCGTTCTTTGCTATCAGGGCTGGGAGGGTTTTTTTGTGTCTTCCCTCGAGGTAACACTCTGTGATTATAACAGCCATGGAGGGTTGTGTTGGTATCCTTGCTTGTTGCTTCCCCAACAAAATGTCTGGCACAGTTCACCAGTACCCTTACCTTTTTTTTTGAGACTATGTCTCGCTATTTTTGCCCATGGAACCACAGGCTCACATTGCTCGGGGTACCACAGACTCAAGCAATCCCCAGCCTCAGCTTCCCAGGTAGCTGGGATTACAAGCGTGC
>PVHY01030423.1:0-13439 GCA_004024945.1 Uropsilus gracilis
GAGCAGAAGGCGAGGCGGAGGTTAGGTTGGGTGATGGCTGGCACGCGCAATGGAAGGGTGAAGGGGTGACACCGAGCAGGCAGGGGACACTTCCCTGCACACCAGGATGGCTGACAAGTCTGGGCTGCAGGGCCCTCCTTCAATGGCGGCCCTCTGTCTTTGTTGACCAACACACGGAACCCCTTCTCCTGTGTTGCTCTCGGGGGAGTTCTGGGGACCTCGCAAGCCTCCCATGACCCCCCAACACTCTCAGCTGGTGTCAGGGGTGGTCGGCAGCATCTAGTCTCACCTCCTGGCAGACGGGAATCCAGCTCCTCTCCTGAATACTTCCCTGTGGTCATGAGAGAGAGGACCTCCAGGGCTCTCCCAGTCTCCTGGCCTCAGAGTTTCCCATTTCCTACCCACCACTCTACAAACTGAGGGCTAGACCACGTCCAAGACACCACGTATGAGGAAGACGGACAGAAGGAACCAAAAAAGGAAGACAGTTTGCCCCCTCATAACTCTGCCTGAGGCGAGGGCATCTCATCTACATCTACCTGTCCCCCTAGATGTCCAGGTGGCCCACTTGAGGTCTCTGGGCCCTGAAGTCACAGGTGAAGAGGGAGCAAGAGACCATGCTTGGTGGAAATGGAGGAAGCTGGAACCCAGACTCGACTTTCCATCCTGATTCTTATTTCCGTGACCCACAGAGCCAAGTCCAGCCTCGCCATGCAGCGTCCCATGCCCTGCATGACCCAGGCCCTGCGTGACCCAGCTCCTGCTGGCCTCTCCAGCCTCAACCCCTGTGTGTTCTGCTCCCCACCACCCTGGCCACTCTCCTGGCCTTTCACACTGTAGGGTAAATGATTTGACCAGGCTTTTCCCTCCATTAGCCTGTGTACCCAGCTCTGGGTATTGCATCTTCCCCAAGATTGTGCGACCCGGTGAGTGTGCGCATGTGTGAGCATGCATACCTGGGCCTGGGAGAGATGGAATAAAGGGACAGAGATAGAACATGGGGATAGGATGAGAGAGCATGAGAGAATGTCAGAGGGAGAGAGAGAGAGAGAGAGAAACCCCAGAGAAAGAATATGAGGGTTTCTGGGGGATTTGGAGGCTCACCTGACTCCCAGCCCCCCAGCCCTGGCCATACCCTGCTTGCCTGGTGTGTCTGTGTAACTGCTAGAACCAACAAATAACCTAAACAGATTGTTGAACCTGATGCCTGCCCCTACAACTAACGACAAGGATGGGATGGTTTCCCAAGCACACCATCCCATCCCATGCCTATCCTCCCCCCAAACACACATCCACACTCCTAATCCAACAATACCAGGCAACCTGGAATTGTGCAAAGGTTCTCTTGTTGCTTCTGACCCCAGTGCCTTTGCACTTGCCATTCCTCAGCTCCCCATGTTCCTCTCCCTTGCACTCCAGAAACTTTTTCAATATTAGTCTGATACCAGGTAGAGAGGGCAAGAAGGATGAGTTGTGCCCTCCTGAACTTACAGGATAACTGTCTCTCCTTGTCTGCTCAGTGAACTCCAACCAGCCCTTCAGAAAGTGCTTGAGCACCCATTTCTCTGAGATACTCTGCTTCTCCTGCCTGCATCTGTGCTGTCTCTGTCGTGCTACCTTCCTACTGGACCAAGATTCACTTTGCTTCCCAGAAGCCTGTGTGCCAAGACCCTTCACCAAGTGCAGCACCAGGACCCCTGCTTGTTCAGAAGGGTGCATGAACGTGACTCAAGTCTTACTGGGGGGGAGTGTTCTTATGCCTCCAAGCTTTCCACACACATATGTGTGTACCAGGTCATGCTTTTATGCTTTACGTGCTTCTTATTGGAGTCTACTGATTTTTGGATAGGTGCTAGGCAATAACATATGCTTTTCCTCTGTGCAAGGAACATACTTAACTTGAACTGCAATGAAATGTAACAAGAGGTCACTTATCACTCCCTTTATCTACCAAGTCTTCCCAGGAGAGTACCATGAGGTTTAGTTGTTTTTCTTAGTTGTCTCAGGCTGCCATAATAGAATACCAAACCATGGATGGCTCATATAACTGACATGTGTTGCTTGCCATTCTAGAAACTGAAACATCCAAAATCAAGGTATCATCTAACTGAAATTCAGTAAAGAGTCAGCCCCCTGGCTGGTATATGGCCATCATTTTGTTGTCTCTGCACCTGGTAGATGGACAACAGGCCCTTTATTACCTGCTCTTCCAGGGGCACTAAACCGACCAGGTCAGGAGTTCCCCTTTGCAGCCTCGTTTATCCATAATGATGCCCTTACTCCAAGTAGCGCTCCTCTGCAGATGAAGACTGCAACATAAGAACTCGGGGAGGTGGGGTACAAGTTAGTCCATAGTTCCCTTCCTTGTTTGCATTCCTTGAAAGGTCCAGCCCTTCCAGTAAACTGATTCTATCCTTACTCAGCTCCAAAGAAGAGAGGCCACACAAGCCCAATGATGTATATGTGACTTGACACTCACTCACCCTTAGTGGTATTTTTAGGAACTATGAAAAAATTACTCCCAGAAAACTTGGAAAATATAGACTAGACCCAAAGAGAATATCAAAAGTCAATGACAAATCTCATAACCTGGAGATAACATTTTGATGTGCATCTTTCCAGCTGATTTACATAACTATTTACTTGTCTATCTTTTTTCATAAAAACCATAACATCCCGTAGAGAAAATCTTGTAGCTGCAAAGGGCTTGCTTACTGATTACAGTTCAGTCTTGTTCTCCACAGATTGATTGTGAACCAAATGACACTCTTTAAGATCTCAAAAATCAAAACTGTCCTAAGAATTAGAATTTCAAAGAATTCTAGAGACTCAATTTAGAGACATGATACCTGTCACAAGAAGGAGAATGTGGGTAGACCACATATACAGCCATCATTACCACCACCACTTCAAACCATCACCACCACTACCATCACCACCACCATCACCACCACTACCACCTTTGTCATCACCAACATCATTGTCATTATCACCATAACCATCACCAACATCACCACCACCACCACCTTTGTCATCACCAACATCATTGTCATCATCACCAGAACCATCACCAACATCATCACCACCACCATATCTACCACCATCACCACAACCACCATTACTACCACGATCGCCAACATCACCATCATCACCACCACCACCACCATCACCATCATCACTCCCACCACCACACAACTATCACCATCACCCTTTCCATTTATTGCTTTGGGATATAATAATGATATTAGTACTGGAAAGTCCTGCATGTGGACATACCTGTTTTGTCTACCTTCCAGCCTCCTCAACCCACTCTGAGCCCTGACTTTCAGTCTTTCATAGACACTGTTCTTCCTCCTTCACTTCATAGGCCTACAAATGCAGGGTCTCTATTTGGAATGTTCAATCCTTGTGCTATTAATTCTCACTTGTCTTTCAGATTACATGATGGGTCCCCCTTCAGGGAAGACTCCCCCAGATCCCAAACAAGCTCAAATTTTCCTTTTACACATTTAAATAACATGGGGTACCTCCTTCCTTAGCATTTATCTAGTAAGTTAATACTTATATCCATCTTCCCAACAGGATGAGGATGGAAAACTCCATTCACTTCACAATGTCCCCATCACCTAACTCCATGCCAATCACAGAATAGATGCTCAATATTTAATGCAGGAATGACTCAACAAGAATGCGCATCTGATTTTTTTTAATCTGTGTCTTCTGATTAGATAAACAGAACTGAGACTCTACATTTCCTTTCTTTCTGAGACATCACAGACAATTAGACCAAAGGTGCCCAGACCAGGACAGAGGGTACCTCTAGCTGTTGATCTGCTGCAGGCGGAGGTCCCCTCCCTTACATTAAGGACTGTGAGTGAGCTGAGAGGCAGGCTTCCCAAATCGAACTTCTTAAATAAGGTCAGGAAATTGGGGGTTGTTTTTCTGGGGAAATGTGGAAACTACAAAATTGTGAATAGGAGAAAAAAATTATAACTTATGTTTGGAGGAAATTGCTTTTCACTATAGAAAATTACCACATACTTTCCATCTCTGAACAATTCTTTCTCCATTATGAAATCATATTCTTTTCTGTGTATCATTTTTTCCTTGGCTTCTATCTAGGGGATGTATCAAATAGAAGATATCTTATTTAAAAAAAAAAAAGGGAAAGAAGAAGAAGAGAACTGAAAAGATAAGGTGACCAGACAGATTATTTTTCAGGGTTCACTATCTATCTGTTCTTTCAAAAATGCAATGGGTTTTTTTTTTTCATATAACATTTACCAATATTGATTCTGATTGTGTTCAACAACAAAAAAATAAATCTCTAGGGGACAGAAAGAGCAAGTCATGGGTGATAAACATGTTCTAGAAAACATAACTACTGGCATGATCACTATCAGGTTTGTTAAGATCCTGGGCAGAAAGAGAGGTATAACCAAACACTAATGGCAGCTCTGTTAGGGGGCAAAAGGACCCCAATGACAGGGAGTGGGATCTTATACATATGAAATACAGAACACTTTCCATGTCTCTCCTAAGTTTTAGTGGCAAACCTCACTTTGTCATATAAGAAACTGCTTCATCACTACCACTCTGTGTGTGCATCTTAAATCTTGAGAATGTCAGAGTATCTGGGGAGGCATGAAGATGTCTCAGTCCTCAGATTGGTGTGAAGGTGGCCCTGTTGACATGCCATATTGGGTACCTCAATCACAAGAGAGGGTTTTTTTCTCTCTTGGGTCTTATGTCATCTCTTTTATCATTTGAGGACAACAGTCAGTCAGTAGAAGGGGAAGAAAATTTAGCATTATGGATTGAATTGCATCCCTCGGAAATGATATTTGAAAATTCAAGCCCCAACTACCTCAGAATAGGACCCTATTTGGAAACAGTCTCTTTACAGAGATAATCAAGTTAAAATGAAGTCACAGAGAAAGTGGAAACTTGGAAACAAGGAGAGACGTACAGCAGAAAACCACATAAAGACTCAGGAGAAGATGATCATGTGACTGGAATGCTTCCTTTGGCATCCAGGAAGCACCATGGGAAGCCAGCAGACACCAGATGGTGGTGGCACCCAAGACTCACCCCTGGAACCATCAGCATGACCCTACCAATACCTGGATTTTGGATGTCTGGCCCCCAGACCTGAGACTAGAGCTGTCTGCTGTTTAAATCAAATTTGGGGGATTTGGGATTGTGAGTTTTTTCTCTTATCCTTCAGAAATCACACTCCAGTTCTACTCCGTCTGGCCAAGAGCCTCCGTCTCTACAGGCCAATCCACCTCCATCAGGTTTTTAGTAGGTTTTCAGTAAACAATTTCAGAAAAACCCACAGCTGCCTGTTCTGCCACTGAATGGTGTCCCTAAGGCATGAGGACAAGCTTACCATCTGCATGAGTGGGGAGAGGGAAAAGGGGGGGACACAATCGAGGAAGGGGAGGGAAGCTGGATTAATACCTCGAAATATTATCCAATCCATATGACAGGAGCAATCTCACAGGACAGCCACGTCTTTGGTGGCCCGAACATATACACTGTAGTTTTCAGCTGAATGAGCTATGAGGTCCTTTGGATCAGAGCCAATACAAAGGTGGCAGTTGAGTCTTGCCCCCTCCCCAATCCAGCATCCCAGGCTTTGCTCACATCCCAGCATTCTTGCCTGGATCTGCTCTTGTCAGCAACTCCTAACAGCAAACTTCCAGGCACTGACCAGTACATAATTCATGGTGGTGTTTGAAGTCAGTGAACTTGGTAACACAAGAAACCCCTTCCCAGAGTTGACCAGGTAAGCTAGGCTCTGTCTGGGAAAGCCAAATGACTTCCTGGATTTGGGGTTTTAGAAAGTGGTGATCATTTGTTTCAGCCAGGCTATGCTGTACGTGTCTTGTTTGTTATCTGTGTCTCTGTGGACAGTTGCTTCTCTCGTACCCACCGCGAATTCAAAACTTGGCCTTTCTCAAACTTTCCATGGCATATTCTGCCCATCACCCCCACCCCATGCAGCTTCAGCACCTGCTTACAAAAGAGCAGAGGCTACATCTACTTCATGCTCTTGTCCCAAAAAAGGTGCCCATGCAGTTGGTATTGCTGTAAACCAACAAGGAAAGGGCAAGACTCTGGCCAAGAGAGTTGATGTTGATCTTGAACATATAGTGTATACTTGTTCATCCTTTCCTCCTTCATTCCTCAGTGACTTAGAACTTCTTAAACAAATCTCACCACTCCCCTTCCTTTGCCATCCTTCCTTTGCCTCCTCCTCTGCGTCCTTGAGCTTCTAGGGTACAGCAGACCCTGTCTGTTATGCCCATCAACTGCCTGTCATTTAGAAAGTGTTCAATAATTATTTCTAAATTAATATATCAATCATTCCCTTTCTCTTGCATTCTCAATCTCTAGCCCTTCAGCTCAAAAATGTGCTGAAATCCTTTCTGTTAAAAAAGCAGCAAACCCCTTCCTTCCTGCCAGAACCTCCATCTTCCTGGAAGTCTTCAGAATAGCCAGCACTAAGGGAAAGAGGAAAGGTGCCCACTCTATTTTTGTAGACCTTTGGAAAAGCACAGTGTTGTTCCTTTAGTCACATACATGAAATCTACAAGAAAAGTGACACTATAGACATCAAGGGGATGACACTCTTCCAAAAGGAAAGCCCCTCACAGGTTACCATGGCCAACACTGGATGCATCAACAATGTTTCCCAGCATGCAGTTGGCATTGTTGTAACAAACAAGTAAAGGGCAAGATTCTGGTCAAGAGAATTAATAGTATTCATCTTGAGCATATTAAGCACTCTAAGAGCTGAGATAGCTTTCTCAAGCAGGGGAGAGAAAATGATTAGGAAAAAAAGGCCTGGATGTTAACAGATAGCTGGTCAACCTCATACTTGGAGCAAGGAGGCGGAAAGCTCAAAACTAACCTCTGGGTGGACCTGGAGATACTCCAAGCTGAGTTCAAGCTAAGCCTGGAAAATACTGCTGGTTGACCTCAGACCTGGAGCAGCTGACATCTTAAAGGAACTGTTCGCATTCATTTTGTCAGTATCTCACCTCAATATCCCTTCCACTGGTTACTCTTCAACCTCTCATAATCTGGCCCCCACTGCCTCTATCCTTGTGCTTCTTGAAGGGAGTTTATCTTTTTAAGGTCATCAGCAGAGCTGTGACAGCTATTGGAAACTCTTCAGTTTGTACCCAGTTTGCTTTCTGTCAAGGATACTTCTATTATTTTCCCTCCTCCCTCTGGCTACTCTTCAATCTCATTTGTCTCCTCTGTCTCATTCCTGTTCTCCGCCCTCTCCCTCTTATTCCTTCCACCCTCCATACAGTTTCATCTGTACCCACTTCTCCAGTCTAATCTCATTTCCAACATGACAGCCCATATTTCATTTTGGACTTTCTCTGCAAAATTTTCCAAAGACCTCCAAAATGTCCATGTATAAAACCAAGTTCATCTTATTCCCAACTCTCACCTGCCCTCCACCCAGACCTTCTTTCTCCAATAGATGGCATCATCCATTTAGTCACTTAAGCAAGATGTCTTGGAGTCAGCCTTCCTCTCACCCTTGAGCACCAAATGGTCACCAAGACCTGCTACCTTTACCTTCTAGAAGATATCCTTGAATCTGACTATCTGCCCATGGTTGTATCTTTCCTTCAGGCATCAGCATCTCTCACAGAGACCCTGAACTGGTATTCTAAATTAATTCCTCCTAAGAGATACCCTCTTGTGACTAGTTATTTTTCCAAAAATCAGAATCTCACCATTTCATTTCTCTGTTAAAATTACTTCACTACTCCCTGAGGCTTAGAGCTCCCATCCTTTGGTGTAGAAGAACCTCAGTGATCTGGCTCCTGCTACTCCTCCAGCCCAATCCTCCCGTCACTCTAGCTGTCCCTCTTGAATGTACCTTCCTTCCTTCCTCTGCTGGCTGACCCCTTGTCTGTCAATACTTTGCTAACTGGGACTGCTTTGGTTATAGGTAATAAAAAATCAGAGTAATTGGGGATAAAATAAAACTGATCATCAAGATAATGTGCTGCCCTCCAAGAACAAGAATATATTTGAATTTCAAATACTTGGAGAGGGACTGTATTCGTTTTCTAGAACTGTCATAGCAAAGCACCACAGATGGGGTGATTTAACTCACAGAAGTCTGTTTTCTCATAGTTTTAGAGACCAGAAGGTTGAGATCAATGCATCAGTAGCATTGGTTTTTGTTTTTTGTTTTTTTCGGAGGGCCCCTGGTTTGTAGATGTCTTTGCTCTACATATTCACATGGCTTTTCTTCCATTCATGTTGATCTCCTAATCTCTTCTCACAAGGAAGAGAAGGCCCACCTGAAGCAGCTCTTTAACCTCAATTACTTCTTAAAGACCCTATATCCAAAGGCAGTCTTATTTTGAGGTACTAGTGGTTAGGAATTTAGCATACGAAGTTAGGAATGGAAAGTACACATTTACTCCGTACTGGCTCCCATGCCCTGTTTCTCCCATTAATCTCTAGCCATTTGCAAACCAGTGGATAGCACAGCAGGTCTGATTTGGCCATCTGATGGCCTCCATCGCTAGAAAGCCACCCCAACTTTATTATTCCAAGATCACAAACTGCTGGAAAGAGTCCCTTGGCCTCCATGATGTGACAGCTATCACAGAGACATCTGCAAATGTCAAGTTTCCAGGGGAAGCAATGGAATGACCCCCTCATCCTTCCTCCCCAATTGTGTTCATCACACATGTGGGGAAAAAAACCACAAATTCTTCATTTTTAATTGTCTAACAAAATCCACGTTTTGTGCCAATCTCCATTCCTCCTTTCAGCACGATTGATTAAGAGAACATTCATTTCTGTGTAGGCTGTCTCACAGAAAGGATGTTCCCTCTAGCTAAGTTATTTTCATTTTGACTAAAAGGAGAAGATTGGAATCTGGGAAAGAGGAAGATATGCCTCCAGGTTCCCACTCCAAATAATTGTTTCTCACTTGTAAAACTAGCAGAAAATATGCTCTCTCCCCAAACACAGGTTACCTGCCCACACATCTGTGGCTCATTCTTGGAATCGGTGACACTCTAGTCATCTCCTACAAAGACATCCTCTTTCATAAAAACCAAGTCTCACACTCTCTATCACTTCTATCCTTCCCTATGACAGAGTGATTACTCTGAGGAACTATGGCTTTGTTGTGGCCAGTAAGTACAGAGGATGAAATTGTGACATTACTAAAATGTACAAATAGAATAATGCAGGTGAAGTCTGGTTATTTACATGCAATGCATAATTGGATCATTTAGGTGGGGCCCATTCTGTTTCCCACAACCATAATGAATATAAATTACAACTTATTTATACTTCTGTGCTACCACTTACTGAACTATCCTCTGATTATTTGGACTTACCCTTTTCCCCCAGTCTGATTCATAGCAGGGCTGCGATTTCATTTCACTCTCTCTGATACCTATCTACCATAGTACCCAAAACACTACAATATACACAGCAGGTGATTAAATAAATATCTGTTCAAATGAAAATGAATGGCTTTCCATTTCTAGTCTCCATTCTATTACACTTTTACCTGTAGAAATAAATATCAGAAGTTATAATTAAAAAATAACAAGATTACACTTGACAGATATCATATTAATCTAAATTTTATTTTTATGTAGAACTTTAAGAAAAATTAATTTAAATATTGCCTACATCTAAATTGCAATCTATTAGGAAATCTGAGGATGATGCTGAGAGTAATTCACTTAGGGGCAGGGAGAGACTTAGAGGGAGATAGAGACTGTTGAAGAAGATTTCTGGATGGAAAGTTTAGGAAGGGAAATAGAATAAGAAACTAAGAAGGAGGTCCCTTTCCCACCTAATGTAATGAGTCAGAGGGGACTGTAGTCATACTTGGATCATTAAAGTATTCTTGGGTCACTGAACAAGAGTGGAACCATGAGGAACATTTTAACAATTTCAGTTTTTCTATAGTATATGCTATGATGTTATTTTATCTATAAAAATATTAAGCTGATTTGTGTATTTATTGTGTATGGTTTAAATATGATGCTTCTGTTTGTTTTTGAGGAGGCATTTTGGAAGCTAGAATTCCCCTCTCAGGATTTGCCACCATAATGTACCCATCACCCATTCACCCCTAGTCCACTGTGCTCCCTTGCCTTATTGTTCTCATCCCTCCCTCTTGAAACCCCATTGCCTCTTCCTCCACCTCCCCCTCTGTTATAATGCTCTGCACCCAATTTCTAGTTGGCTCCATTAACCAAACCATTCTCCAACACCATTTGAGTGATGCTAATTCAACTCAGTTCTCATACTGTCCACCTGGTTAAGGATTCCATGCTATAAGACTATGCCACCACCCCCTACTTCAAATGCAGGTCATAAGTCCAGGCCATCACTTGAGCTTCTCACCCACCCCTTGACTATAGATGGAAGGTTCCAAAGACTCCTGAGGTTCAGTAAATTGGGTGAAGTGGTTCACAAAGCCCAGAGATACACTTTACTTTCTAGGTTGCAGGTTTATTATAAAGGATATTACTCAGGAACATGCTGGTGTAAGAGATGCATAGGGCAAAATATGGAGGAATGGCTCCGAATTTCCTGCTCTGTCCAAGCTCACAGCTCTCTCCACAATTTCCACATATTCACCAACCTGGAAGTTCTCAGAACCTAGTGTTTTTGGATTCTTATGGAGGCTTCAGCAAAAGCATAATTGACTAAATCATTGCCCATTAGTCATCAGTTCAATTTCCAGTCCCTCTCCACTTCCCCATAGGTCTAGGGTTGAAATGAAGTTTCAATTCTCTATGGTTGGTTCTCCTGGCAGCCAACCAAACTCCCCATTTCCAAAAGTCACCTCAATAGCATAATGAATGGCACCTTTATTTCTCTCTTCATGGAAAATTCCAAAGATTTTAATAGCTTTGTGCTTGAAACAGGACAAAGACAAATACATATTTTTATTATAAATCACATCACACAAAGCTTATGTTTACAGGCTCTGGAATGAGATTTCTTGGATTTTTTGTAGTCACTAGGGTTTTATTTACTTCCAAACAGACCTATTTGCTGCCACACTGGTTACAACTTTGGGAATGTCTCTTTTACCCCATCTCTAGGGTCTACTCCTAATGATGAGTCAGAATTAAATACTTGAGGATCAGTTGTGCAATGTATACATTATGATTTTTCTGTTGGAAAAAAGAACTAAGAAAACAGATGAATTGGACAGATGGAAATCACTGATAAAAGTTAGATTGGTAATGTCTGACCAAATGGATCAGCTAGTCTCCTTTTAAGTCAACTAAATTTCTAGTCATAGGTGGTCTTTGACCTCACGGTATCTCTGAATGCCCACACACTTGTGTGTGACTCGATATCTAATCCAGTATTTACCTTCTCTGCAGGCAGGCAGAGCCCAAGAGATAATGAAGAGGGAGCTGATACCGCTTCCAAATTCACCACTCACATAGCATTGTTACCATAATGGAAGTTTCCAACTAGACTCACGTGAGCAGATGGTAACATTCTGTAGGAAGTTGTGTTTCCATTTCCATGAGACCTCCCTCAACAATACTGCCACCATTTCTTTATTGATTCTCTTGGGTCTACAAGTGTAAGTGTATTTAGCCACCAGAAAGTTCACAAATAACCTTAGTCAGGACATTAACCAAGGATCAAGAGTCACGTCAACCAAGGGCTAAAAATTCACTCTCCTATTTTCCATACCAAACTATGTCATCCGGTATAACTCATCAGAGGTTCTAAAATTCGATGTAATAACAACATAAAGATATTTCAATAATAAAAATGTCTCTTTACTATCAAATTCCTAGGGAGACGTTTCAATCTAAAATCCTCTTGCAAATTAAAGTTCAAAGGAATCAAACTCATAAAGGAAAACATGTTGCCTTTGTGAGTCCAAAATCTAAAATTCTTACATTAAAGTCAGAGTTCTTGATGCAAATATATAAATTAATAAATAGGAGGGTAGGGAAGAGATTAGGATTCTTTCTGCAGCTATTCGCTATCTACCTCCCATTGGGATGGATATAGTTTCTTAAAGCCCTAAAGTCTCTCATAAATGTCCTTCTTTTAGAGAATATGAAAATTTAATATGACACAGAATCATTATGGCACTAGTTTCATATTCACAAAATTTAAGAAATAAAAGAATCCTTTGCTATTCCAGCAAAAACCAGGCTCCTAAAATTAGTGTGTGATATTGCCAGAGACCATAGCAGAGATGGAGTATCTAAGGAAAAAGCAGAAAATTAAGGAGTCTTTCTTCCCAGGAGTCTTCCCAGATGCCCACTTGGAATTTAAATTCATCTGGGAGACTCTTCCATGGAGGGCTTAATTGTGAGGCAAACGTGATCACCACTACACTACAGAAACTGACAGGAGGGTTTAATTGTGACACAATTTATTTACCAAATCTAGGAGGAAAATATCTCTGTTCCAAGAGCGCCTTCTAAGACATGTGCAGCAGCAGCCATCTTGGGCACTGGGTCTTGGAGGAGGCTGTTCTTTTCCTTGAAGCATATTCAGAACTTCTGAGCATCCATTTTCTTTTGAGTCCCATGTGTTCAACATCTCAGTCATGAACAGAAGCATCTTAGAAGTCTGAATTCCTTCAATTCTCTGGTAATCATGAGTGGACTGTTAGTATTGGGCAACGGGTGGCTCTTCTGCCTCTCACTATAAAACAATGGCGCTTCTCCTTGACTTCCGGTCAACTTCCTGGCAGACCCACCCTCAGAGGACCCCTGAGCTGCTGTTGAATCCAGAAATGTCCTAGGCAGTTAGTGAAGAACCAAAGCTCTGTCACACACTTTCCAGGGTGTTATTTTCCTCAAGTATTGATGGTCCCAGGCTGAAAGGACCACTCTCCCTGCTCCATCCTTAGTTACAGAAAAGGTACATGCACCAAGGTTCCATTTCTCACCGCTGCTCCTCTGTTTCCCTCAGAAAAGTGAGCATCTAATAGTTTAACCCAGTTTGGGAGCTGTCCCCTTCTATTCCCTGTGAAGATCTAACACGTTGGCCAGATTCAAGTTCTTCCTTTCCCTCTCTCGCATGTGGTCCTGGCTGTGTTTTCTAACATTTCCCTCATGTTGGGTTTTCCATAATGAAAGATATAAAGATATAAACTAACATTGGAACAAAGATAGTCTCTTCAACAAATGGTGCTGGGAAAACTGGACTAAGACATGCAAAAAAATGGACCAAGACATCTCTCTCACACCATGTACAAAAATTAATTCAAAATGGATAAAAGACTTAGATATCAGACCTGAAACCATAACGTACATAGAGGAAAACATAGGCAAAACCCTCCATGAAGTACAATTCAGAAATCCCTTTCTGGAATCATCTGCAGAAGGCAAAAAATTGAAGGAAAACATAAACAGATGGGACTTCATCAAACT
>PVHY01030424.1:0-13434 GCA_004024945.1 Uropsilus gracilis
CACGCTCGGCGCGGCGCCTGCCCACGGCCACTCCGCCCGGCAGAATGCCCTGCCGCCGCCACCCGCTCCGCGTCGGCGAACGGCCGCGGCCTCGGCGCAGCTCGCGTCCTCCCCGGGGCTTTCCAGGCCGGTCGCGGCTCCCGGGAGCCTCTGCTCCGCCTCGGCTTCGGCTGCTCTTCCCCTCCCAGCCGCCAGGCGGCGCGCGCGTCCTCCCGCCCGCGTGTGTCCCGGTTCACCCCGGGACCGTCTCCTGCCCGCGCCCGCCGTCCTCGCGTGACGTCACCGCCGCGCGCCTGCGCAGGACGGCGCGCTCGGGGCGGAAATCGCCGCTGTGCGGTGAGAGGCGCGGCGGCGGCCGGGACGGGGGGCGGGCGGCCGGAGGGGCCCGTCGCCGCTTGGGGGCGGGCGGGTCCCGACGCGGCCCCGGCGGGCGGCAGCCCGACCCCGTCACCGCGGGGCGCGCCGGGAGCGCCGTCTGCGGTCGCCGCGGCCGCTCGCCACTTCCGGGCGTTTTAGGGGCCAGTGTTTCCGGGAAGACGGGGCCCCGCCGGCCGCCGTCCCCGCGGGGCGCCCCGGGCCCCGCCGCCCCCCTGCCCTGGCCGGGTTCGCCTCGGCGCCTGCTCCCGGCACAGGAGCTTGAGTCCTCGGGAGCCACCGGGACGCGCCCCCGGGGGGGGGGGGCGTCCGGCCGGGGGGGGGGGGCTGGGTGCGAGGCCGGGCCTGGCTGGGTTTACTTTGGGGCCTTTTGGGCTCATTCCCGAGTTGACCCGGCCGCGGGGTCCCGGCCCCTGACTGCGCGCGTCCCGGCGTTTGCCCCGGCTCCTGGCGGGGGGCAGCGAGGCCGCCCCTGGGCGGGGCTTCCGGGCTGTCCCGCTCTGGTCTGCGCTGTCTTCCCGCGCCGGTTTGCAATCTGGGGTCCTAACACCCCCACCTCCCCGCCCCGGCAGCCGGGCGCAAAGCCGCAGCTGGGTCCGCTAGGCAGTGCCTGGCCGACCAGGGAGGGCCCGGGCTGACCAGGGAGGGCCCGGGCCCGGTCCGCTAGGCAGTGCCGGGCTGACCAGGGAGCGCCTCCTGTCATGAGATGATGTCCCCGCTGGTCCCCGGGCCACCTCTGAGGGCCGCGGGGTCGCTGGCCTGTCTGCCGCTGACCTGGCCGCTCAGAGCCTCGAAGGGGGACCTCGAACGCCGGAAGCTGCTTGGGAGGCGAGTTCGGACTGTCCCTGGACTGGAAGCCGGGCTGGCCTGGGCCTGAGCGCCCGGCAGCCACGCCGCCGCCTGTGGTCCGTGAACGGGTCGTTCGTGGTGGCGGCTGCTGAGGCGGCTCCTGTCTGCCCTCCTGAAAGGGACGCGCGCGGGCCTGGCCGCCAGGGCCTGGGCAGGGGCTGGACGGAGCCCTCGTGGCATGCGTGGCTCCCCCCCCCCATCCTCCGAGACCCGACGGGAGCTGTGGCCAGCTCGGGGACTTCCCCCTTTTCAATTTTTGTCACTGTGGTTCTCCCGCCTGCACCCCCAGAGCCCAGCGGCTTTGCGGGGTCACACAGGTTTGCTCCCAGTCAGGGCACAAGCAAACAGTCTGACAGTCACACACCCGCACCAGCCGTCAGGCTCCTCGGGGAGCTGCGTGGGGTCTGCCTCAGCCGCAGCCGGCCAGTTCCGTCCTTGTCCTTGGTCTCCGTCGCTCCCCACTCGAGGCTCGGCTGGGGGCTCTCCGGGCTGCACGCGGTGCAGCACCCGTCAGCGTCACCTCTCCTCCGCCTGCGCAGACTCCCGACCCCTGGGGGCCGATGCCGGGAGACCCCCGAGGACTCCGCTTCTGGCTCCTTTTCCTCCAGGCCCACGTGTCTGTCCCTGCCCCTTTTCACCCTCTTCTTCTTTCTCCCCTAAAAGCCAGCGGCTCCCGTCCCCTCCGCCACCCTCCAGGTGGCAGTCTCGCCTCCAGGTCCACACCCGGACCGTGCAGCAAAGCAAAGGTACCTTCCCGTTGGAAGCCTGCAGACGCAGCCGGTGCGGCCCACTCGGGGACGGACGTGCTGCCCGTGTTGGGGTCACGCTGCGGATCCCGCTCCAGGGCCAGGCCGCCGTGAGCCCGCTCGGGGGCCCTGGACGTTCCGGCGCGAATCCGCTTTACCTTCCCACCTTTCAGCGCTCGGGCCGGACCCCACCTCTGCCTCGCACCCCCGCTGGGCTTGGTCGGGGAGGAGCTGACCGCCTGGCAGGAGAGGGGCCGCGCTTCTCGGGCCGTGTGCGGGTCACCTGCCGCCCTGCCCATCACGCCGTGCAGGCACGCGACTTCCCTGACCGGCACGACCAGCCGTGACGCCCCCGCTGCCGCGCGGCCCTACACTCAGGCCACGGGAATGAGCGCGGGGCCGGCGTGTGCGGATGCCTGAGCCGCGGTGCTGGTGCTCCCTTGGAGGTGGCGGCCAGGGAGGCCAACGTGGACGCGCGGAGGTTGGCTCAGGTGTTGCCCACATGCATACACGCCGCTCCTCGCAGCAGGGTGTAGTGGAAACGGCCTCTTCGCCTCTTGGCTGTTTCCCTGCAGCAGTGCCGCGCCCGTGGAGGGGACGCTGTGGGCCTCCGGGGGGCCATGGTGTCCCCGCTGGCCGCGTGCAGGGCGCTGAAGACAAGACCCCCCGCTGTTCGTTGGTGACTGTCAGTGCTGGGGGCGCCCCGCCGTGGCGGCCGGGCTGTACTTTTCGTTCACTTTTGTGCATGCGTCGGGCTCTCCCTCCCTCGGGCGCAGCCCCACGGCTCGCGTGTCGCCGTCCCCGGACCCATCCCGTCCCCCTGTGCGCCTCCCCCCCCACAGCTGCTGGTGTAGTGCCTTCACCCTCTGTCTGGTGTCTGTGCTCCGGGCCATGAGGCCTCCAGCAGGTTCACTCCTTCCTTCCGGCCTGTCGCAGTGACCCCTCCCCCCTTGCTATCGGGGCTGCGGCCGACGCCTGAGCTTGGAGTGAACGTGCGGCGGCTCTGCTGTGTCCGTCTGTCCTGACGTTCGGGTCGTGTCCTCCTGCCCATTGTCGGTGGCGCCGCAGGACGCCCTGGTGCGCAGGTTCCAGTTCCGGTCAGTGTGTGTCCTTCCGGGCGTCCCCAGGAGCAGGTCGCAGGGTCACTGGGGTGTGTTCTCAGTGTGGCACGGGCCCTCCGGGCAGCTTCCCGCGCGCCCGGATGGACGTGTGACGCTCTAGCAGGCTGTGGGAGAGGGTCCCCGTCCCCGCATCCTCAGCTGCCCGTGTCCCCAGTGTGCGACACTGTCGCGTGACTCTGGTCTGCGTTTCCCGGCCATCGTGGTGCTGATCACGTCCTCGTGCTGCTGGCCGTTCGCATTTCTTCTTGGAGAAGCGTCTTTGTGGTTCTTCTGCCCAGGCTTGACCAGGCTCTGTGCTGTGGGGTGTGGGCTGTGTGAGCGTCTGCGGCCCCCATGTCAGCTCCTGCTCTGCTGAATGGCGTGAGCATGTCTTCCCTGTGCACAAGCGTCGCTTCCACTCGGTGACGTCTCTCTTGCTTTGGGGGAGCGTTTTGTTTGATGTGGTCCCCGCTGCTTACCTTCCTTGCTTGTGGGGCCCCAGGGGTGTAGCTCTTCCCTTGCTTTTGGAGAAGACGCCTCCAGCTTGTTTTCGAGGTTCACGTCGTGGGGTGTTCGCCTCTCTTCTCTCCTGTGTGTTCCATTCCAGTCTTTGATCCACGGTGTGTGCGCTTTTGTATGTGGTGAGACACGGTGATCTAGTTTCATTCTCTTGCCTGTTGAGGCCTAGTTTTCCCACCATCATTTGTAGAGGGGACTGTCCTTCTTCTGGTCAGAGGTTAGCTGACCATACAGATGTGGTTTCATTTCTCGACTTTCAATTCTATTCCATCGGCCTCTGTGTCTTTTTGTTTCAGCGCCATGCTGTTTTTATTATAACGGCTTTGTAGTATTGTTTAAAGGCAGTTTGTAATCTCTCCATTCTTCTCCCTCTTAGTCAGAAGACTATTTGCTGTTTGAGTTTTTTCCCATTCCGTATGAATTTCAACCATATTTGTTCCATTTCTCTGATGAATGTCCTTGAGATTTTTATTGGAATTTCATTAAATTGGAATTGCTTCTTGTACCATTCCGATAATGCTCATATGTATCTACAGAACTTAGTGTTTTGTAGCTTTCCTTGTATGAGTGTTTCACCCACTTTGTTAGGTTTATTTCCAGGTATTTAATGTTACTGAGTACAATTATGGCCTGATTTTCCTAATTTCTTCCCCTTCAGACTGATTGTTTCCGTATAGGAAGGCTGCTGGTTTTTGTATATTCATTTTTCAACCTGAAACTTTCCTAGGCTGGTTTAATTTTTCATTTTTGATTTATTTGTTTATTACTTTATTGTATGACAATCTTTAGTACATTGTAGTCCCCAGAGTTCTCCCACCACCATGTCATCAGTGACCCATCTACTGTTTCCTGTGTTCATTTGTCACCTGTTTTGCCCCCCCCCCGCCACCTCCTCTGTTGAACGCCTCCGTCTATGGTCACCTGATAGGTTTGAGTCTTTCTTGGCCTTGTGTTTGGTGTCTCTATATTCCACATGTGACTGAGAACATCTGGTGTTGATTTTCTTCTGACTTACTCAGCCATCAAAAAGGGAAATTCATGCCATTTGCAGTAACGTGGATGGAGCTGGGAGAGAATAACTCGCTGAATCTATACATATAAGATAATCTTATATATAATATTCCACTGTGTAAACATACAGCTTTTTGATCCATTTGTCCCTTTTGGGCCATTTGGGTTTGGCTTATTGTTTTAATGACTTCTGTGGATTTTCCAGGGTTCTCTGTCTGTATGATCACATCGTCTTCAAATGGCAATTATTTTGCTTCTTTCTCCCCTTGGATTCCTTCTAGGTGGTTGCTTTGCCTGTTTGCTCTGGGCCTGCTGGTGCTGTCCTGTAGCTCAGTGCTGAGAGCAGTCATCCCTGCCTGGCTCCAGATCGTACTGCGAAGGCTTTTGCTTTCTCACCGTTAAGATTGCTGGTATTAGCCGGGCACGGTGCCATGTGCCTGTAAGCTTCAGCCTATGAAGCTGCCAGGGCCAGGGATCGCGGTTCAAGTTCCGCCTGGGGCCCGTAGTGAGACCTAGTTCCAAAAAACTAGCTGGGTGTGGTGGTGTGTGCCTGTCATCCCAGCTACCTGGGAGGCTGAGGCTGGGGATGGCTTGAGTCCGTGGTACCACGGGCAACGTGAGCCTGCGGTTCCACAGGCAAAAGCTCTCAAAAAAAAAAAAAAAAGTGCTCGTGTTTGGGGGATTGTGGTCCGTGGCTTTCTCTCGGTTAAGACATCTGAGTTTTTCAAGGACTTCGTCGTAAACAGGCGTTGGGCTCGATCGCTGCTTTCTCAGCACCTGCTGGTGTTGCAATGTGGTTTTCTTTCCGTGGGCACGCTGAGCGGCTTTAATTGGCCTCTGGGTGCTGACCCACCCATCCTGTGTCCCGGAAGAGGCCCGCTGGGCCGCGGCGCCGTCCGTCTGAGGCACTGGATTCAGGTTGCCGAGATTCTCTTGAGGGTCTTTGCGTCTGTGCTCACCTGGGAGACGGGTTTGCCGAGATGGTCCCCGCCTTGGCTTTGCTCCCGCTGTTCGTGTGATGCTCAGCTTGTGCGTGTGCCCGGAGCGTCCCTGCCAAGGCTCTAAAGAGCTGCTCGGCCAGAGTAAGCGGTGGTGCATCTGAGTGTCTGGGAGACCTCGTCTGCGGGACCATCAGGCCTGTGTTCTGGGGGTGCCTGTCTCATCCAGACGTGGCCCCTGCTCTCCTCGCCGCCAGCCTCCTTTTTATGTGCTGTTCTATCCTCTCCCTGTTTATCTGACCGAGCGTCTCAAGGCTCATCCTCAGACGAGCTCTGTACTTCACAGCTCCGCCTCATTCCCCCAGGCGTGGGTCAGGTGCCCCTTACAGGTGGCGTCTCAAGCTCCCTGTCACGGTCCTTGCAACCCTCTGGGGAAGGTCCCTGGGAGCCTGGTCACCCTGCCCCCAAGGGTGCTCGGGCTGCAGGCTCAGAACCTGGCATCCTCAGCTTCCAGTGGAGAGTGGGCGCTCGGCCCGGCCGCTGGCGACTCCAGGAGGGTTTTTCTTTCTTGCGGGGAGGCTCAGCACCGCTTCCCTCGGCGCTTCTGACCGCGTGGGGTTTGCAGGCCGCTGGGGGCTGAGCTCCCCGCCAGCTGCCCCGAGAGAGGTGTGGGGGCAAGGGGGGCGTCTTCCGGGGGCCCACGGGTCTCTGCGGATGTGAGCTCCAGGTTGAGAGGGACGCGGAGCTCACCGGCCCCAGGCCCTGGGGTTGGTGCTCACCCGGAACACGGGGAGCCCATCCAGTCGCTTCCGGTCTCCCCGTGTCTGGGGAGGCCGCAGCCGCCGCAGGGGACCTTCCAGCCAGACCAGACTTATTCCAGGAGGGGTCATGTCTCCTTCCCCGTCTTTCCCTTCCCCAGGCGTGCGCGACTCTCAGCTCCCTTGGTTAGAAGGCTGGAACGGCTGCACTTTACACAGTGTCTTGTTCCGGGGTGTTTTTTTTCAGACGTGGTCTCCCTATTTTTGCCTGTGGAACCACAGGCTCATGTTGCCCGGGGTAACATGGACTCAGCAGTCCCCAGCCTCAGCTTCCCAGGTAGCTGGGATTAGAGGCGCGCACCACCACGCCCAGCTAGATTTTTTTGGAACTCAGTCTCACTGTATTGCCCTGGGTGGGACTCAAACCGCGATCCCCAGTTCCTGCCATGCTTTCATAGGCTGACGCTTACAGGCACGCACCACCGTGCCCAACTTGTTCTCACTGTTTTTACACTGAAGCATCTAAGATTTGTGGGCTCAAGCCGGGAGCAGTGGTGCATGCCTGTAAGTGGCAGCCTATGGAGCGTGGCTCGGTCTGGGGATCGCGGTCCGAGTCCTGTCTGGGGCAGCACAACGAGACCTAGTCCCCCCAAAAAAAACAGCTGGGCGTGGTGGCACGCACCTGTAATCCCAGCTACCTGGGAAGCTGAGGCTGAGGATGGCTTGAGTCCATGGTACCCCGGGCAAAAATAGCGAGACCTAGTCTCAAAAAAAAAAGACTGGTGGGCGCAACAGAATAAATTCAACATTTAAAAAATTGAAAAACGGCAAAACGTGCTTGGACTTACAAGCTCTCAGGAGCCCTGAACCCCTGCCTGAGACACGGCGAGGTCGCTGGCCACGGACTCCGGGGCAGCTGCTCTGTCCACGCCCGCCTGACCAGCGGGAAGGCCCTTCTCATCCCCAGTGTTTATCTGTCACCCACCAAGTGTGGGTCTTCCACAAGCTCCGCCAGCTGCTCCTCAGCTGCCGGGCGCAGGGAGCTCATGTCCCCGGATGTTGTCATTCGCCTCAGTCGCCTGCTCCGGACACCCACAGGGAGCCACGCGCGTTCCACACCCCGGGAGCAGGGGACAAAATCATGGCGGCAGCCAGCTGAGGCTTCTCACCAGGAGAAATGCTTTCATGAGTTAGTTCACATCCTTCCTGGTCTCTCCCAATATTCCAGACTGACATAAACACCCACGTCAGGGCAGGTGGTGGAAACGCAGAAGTTGAGAATGGCAGCTTGACTCCCACTCGCTGGGTAAAATCGCATTGTACCGCATCATCCTCCCCCAGTGAGCACCAGTGTGACTGGCACCATCATTATTTCCCTTGCTCTTCGTTACAGTCTATCTCCTGACTATGAACCACCGACTGTATTGTTATTTAAGATGATTATCTTAAATGTGTCCGGTGTTTAAATTTAAATAAATCATGTCCATTTTCTGTTGAGACTCCACGCAACGGCAGGTGGGCAAGATGACTCACATGAACCATGTAGCGAGAGCCTCGTTCTGTTCACTGCTCTATAATATTCCACCAGATGGAGACATCTAGTCTCTGTGCACAGTGTGTATCTCACTTAATACTTTCTGTCCCTGCTGCAGTCACGTGTCTCTAGGGTTTCATAGCCTCTTCCTTCATCTAACATTATAATGTATGTTGCAGATGATTAAGAACTATTCAAGCCGGGCGTGGTGGCAGGCACCTGTCATCCCAGCTACCTGGGAGGCTGAGGCTGGGGATCGCTTGAGCCCACGGGTTTGGGACTACCCTGGGCAACGTAGCGAGACCTGGTCTCAAAAAACAACAACAAAACTGTTCAGAACGTTGTACCCGGGGCTGCATCTCTCCCCTGGACACAGTGTGACTCATCCGCCTTCCCTGGGCTTTTCAGGGAGACGGTTTCCGTCACTCGTTACCATAAAGACATGGCTGGACGGGCTGCCTGGTCCCCACGGCCGGGGAGAGGTGGGTGTGGGAGCCGCGCCCGCGCCCTGAGCCGGGGAGTCAGCATCCCTGGGTGGGAGAGCAGCCTCCACTCCAGGTGGGCGTGCAGCGGCCAGGATGCACCTGCCAAGCAGGGGCAGGTGAGGGCTGCCCGCCGGCCCCGGCTCCCGCTCTGCTCCGGCCCCTGGCCCCTGGAAGCGGCAGTCTCAGGTGAGCTGCGCTGGGTCTGCCTCCTCGCCCGCCTCTGTGGAGTTTGTAGGGCTCATGGCCAGTGCTGCGCTGGTCAGTTCCCTGTGCTCCCCTCCCGCCCCTGGGGCTTTGCTGTGACTTCGGCCGACCTGCCCTGCGCCCAGAGTCGGGGTCCCAGCCCGCACCCTCGGGGTCACCAGGCGCTCCCGCACCCCGGCTGGCCTGCCTCCCCGGCGGGGCCCCCGGCCGGCCCCACCCCGGCCTTGCGGTGTCGCCTGGCGCCTGACGCAGGGATCCGGGGGTGACTGGGGGGCTGGGGGCGCCGGCAGCAGCCCACATGGAACCCTCTGGGGCTGCCGGCTCCGCCGAACCTGCCCAGCGGCCTCGGGGGACGCTCCTGTCGGGGCTGGGGCTGCGGAGACCCGGTGGCTGAGGCTAGCAAGGGCCGGAGGGCTGGGCCGCGCAGGGGCCTGCAGCGGCAGGAGGCGCGTTGAGTGGGCCGAGGCCAAGGGGGGCTTCCGGCGGAGGACGGGGGCACACAGGCCGGGTGGCAGCCCAGGTCTGCCCAGCCGGAGGGTCAAGCCCTTTCGACAGCCTCTGGGCTGGGGAGGAAGCGGCGGAGGGACAGGAGAGCGGGTCAGTCCGGGTCAGTCCGGCTGCAGGGAGGGCGTTTGGAAGCCCCGGCGGCTGTGGGGAGCAGGCGTCTGTCACCAGAGTCCCTTGGAGGGCTGAGGGGGACGGCGAGACACCGGTCAGCCCGTGGTCAGCCCCGGGCTCCTAGGTGCCAGCTCTCCTGCGTGGCCTCTGCAGGGGAGGGAGGAGGCAGCTGGGCTCCGAGGCGCTTTGTGTGTTGTTCTCCCCCCGCCCCCTGGGAGACAAGGTCACTGACACGTGACCTTCCCTGCCCACACTCACTTTGTCCACTAGCAGATCACATTCATTTTTGTTTTATTTCTGAGACCAGGTCTCACTGTGTTGCCCAGGGTTGTCTCGATCCCGAGAACCTCAGTGATTCCTAGCCTCAGCCTCCCAAGCAGCTGGATTACAGGCAACCACCCCCGGCAGCAAATGACACTCAGTTCGGCGTCTTCCCTGTGTTGCTGCGGTGTCTGTCACTTTGCTCTGCTGAGAACTTCGCGCTGTTCACTCTGCGTCACAGCTTCGGGATAAATCCCCCCTCACACTTGAAAGAAAGACTGACCAGCTTAAGCAAGGGCTTCAGCCTGATCCACCGCCTAAGCGGCCCTGTCAGAACATGGAGGCTGGGCCCCTTCGTCCCCTGAGTCCAGTCTTCTATCCCATTTGCAGGTCTCCCCCGGACAGCCAGCCAGTCCTGTGAGCTTGTCACCCTCTGACTGGTCAGAGGAAGCTCGCGCCTGATTTCCTGGAGCCGGGAGAGTCTTGGGCTGAAAACCTGTGACCTGGAAGCGAGGCTGAGGCCTGTCGCCATAGCTAGGCCCGGCCGTGACACGTCGGCTCGGGCGCAGAGGGAGCTTCTCACCTGGATCCGCAGACTCGGACCCAGGCCGCGCCCCGCAGCCCCCACGCAGGGCTTCCTCTCCGCTGGGCCGCGTGATGCCCCAGGCTTCCAGCCCTGACTTGGAGCTGGAGGCCTCCCGGAGGAGGGGCTGGGGCCGCCCCCAGACGCCAGGTCCCTGGGGCCACGCTCCGTGAGGAGGAGGTGGCGCCTGGAAGCCCGGCCTGCTCTGCCCCTTTGTGTCGAGGGTCTTAGGAGCAAATGTAGGTCTTAAATGAGCTCAGCTCCCACTGCTCAACTCTCGCTGGGAAGTCACTCCCTCGAAGTCCCTGATGTCCGGCGACCAAGCAGTTCCGAGGCCGTGACCGAGGGCGGGCCCCCCCCTCAAAGCTGTTCTTTTAGCCGATGGAGAAACGCCTGGTTTCACCGAGTCCGTGGTTCTCGCTCAGTTGTAACGGCGGCTCCTTCCAGCAAGTCTTGAGCTCCTTCAGCTCGACCCTGCCCAGCGTCTTCCCTCCAAGACTTTTCCCTCAGAAGCCTGCCGTGCTCCCTCCAGTTCGCCGCCTTCAGAGCCGCTCCTTCCGGCCCCTCAGCGAGTCACGTCCACTTGTGCCGCCTCCTTTGAGGGAGCACGCGCCTCGGGGGCTTTACGTGCAGCTTCCCTTTATGCTGGATGTTGAGCTCCGCTCCTCCGGCCCTGACGCCTGAGCTTTAGGCTGCGCGCAGCTGCGAGGCCTGTCCCGTGCCCTCCCTCCAGGCAGGAAGACCTGGGAGTCCTGCTGTGACGCCCGGGACCTGCGTTTCCCGGGTGGGCGCCGTCACTGCGCCTCGGTGGATGGTTTGAGAAGCCGAGGAGCTGCCGTGGTTGGGATTAGTGAGGCTGCAACCTCCCCAGGGCGGCGGGAGGGCTGAGACGGGACCGCGGGAAACACTCCCCACAGACCTATCCTGTGATGCCAGCCTCAGGGGCCCTTGCATTTGTGTTTCCTCAGGCCAGCTCCACCCTGAGGATGACCTAGAGTCACCCACAAACCGTCACACCGAAATCTCTCCTCCTGTCGTCACTCCACACCCCCAGCCGTGCCTCCATCCCGTGTCTCTGTCCTCCTTCCTCAGCGGTCATCGCGCCTGACTCGCTGCCTTCTCTCATCACCAAATGAACCTGGAACCCGCGTCCTGCTCCTCTGGGCTAGAAACACCTGCTGTTCCCGGGTTGTTCTGGCCTCCTCCCTGCCTCCCACACGCGCCTCCATCTCTTCTCTCAGATCCTGATTCCCAGTGAGAATGAAACGGCCCAGGGGAGGTCCTGGATTTTGAGTGTTGGAAGTCTGAGTTTCCGTTTGCCCCTGTGCCCTGGGCGGGGGTGTTGTCTTCTCTCTGCTCTGTTTACCCTCCATGAGCTGACGAGTCACCGCCTCAAAATGGGAGGAAGGCTGGGCACGGTAGCGCATGCCTGTAAGCCGCAGCCTAGGAAGCCACGGCCGGGGCCAGGGATCGCGGTTCGAGTCCCGTGGGGGGCACGTAACGAGACCTAGTCCCAAAAAAGATAGCTGGGCATGGTGGCGCGCGCCTGTCATCCCAGCTGCCTGGGAGGCTGAGGCTGGGGATGGCTTGAGTTCGTGGTACCCCGGGCAACAGGAGCCTGCGGTTCCCTGGGCAAGAATAGCGAGACCTGGTCTCAACAACAAAATGGGAGGAAAAGCCGAGCCCCGGAAGTGTCAGGGCCACCTTGCCTGTGACTGGAGGCTCAGGCGGCCACGTGTGGACGCGCTGCTAACTCCAGGCTCCGGTTCCACTCGCGCCTGTTTCTTCCCATCATGCCCTCGTGTGGCCGCATCGGCCCGTTCGCTCCGCCCGTTGGCTCTCCAAGCCGTGTGCAGCCGGAGGCTCTGGCGCGACCGAGACCGGCCGACCTGCTCACAGCTTTGTGGAACATGGAACCTGCAGCTGGGCGACCCCGGGAGGCCCTGGAGCCCACCTTCCCCATGGGAAGGACACGTGGCCCGGGTCCTGCTCCCAGCAGTGGGCGCTGCACCACCCCGATGGGAGCCGGGCTGGGCAGCAGGGCTCCCGGCTGGCTCGGTGTGGCCCTCAGCACTCTGCGGGGCCCCCAGCGTGTCTTGGGGGTACATGGGGCAGGTGTGCAGGGACCCTGGAAAGCTGCCTTCCACCAGGGGAGTCCAGACAGCTGGTGCCCCTTGTAGGAGTGAGGGCTGCCTGAGTGGGTGTCCAGCGGCGGCAGGGAGCCCAGAGCCTGGACCTGGGTGTCCCTGTGGTCCCCCTGCAGCAGCGAGGGCAGGGCCAGGGGGGCCCTGCTGGAGCCCCCGCCCCCTCATGCTGGGCCCGCCGGAGAGTGGCCCTCCCGGGGGCCAAGGCAGGTGCAGTTCAGCCTGGGAGCTGTGGCCTGGGGGGCAGTGGCCTCGCTGACCCCAGAATCTCTGGGTGCCCAGGGGTCCAGGGGCCTGGTGTCCCCCAGTCAGGGCGGCGGCTGGGGGTCAGCCGTCCCTGGCAGGTCGTCTTGGCCACGACATCTGGTGACGGGCACGTTCCTCTTGGGCGGGTCAGTGACTGAAGCCCTGTCTCCACCGTGGCCTCAGCGCGCATCCCCAGCTGGTTCCTCAGGAGAAGCGAGGACAAGCGTGTGGTCAGCGGCCTGTGTGGCATTTAAAGGACCTGGTGGCTCAGTGAGGGGCGCGGGGACCTCAGTGACTCTGGGGGTTTTCTGACCCCGCACGTGCCCCCAGCCCCTGGGTTCCCTAGGCCGGTGCCCCACCCCCGTGGAGGAGCTGCTCCCGGCTCCTCGGTGCCCCCTGGGGCCACTGCGTCTCCCGGGAAACAGGGATCTGGGCCCGCGGCTCTGGGCGTGATGGGACAGAGACCCTCGGCCACTGTCTCCTCCGAGAGATCCTGGGGAGCCGCGCCCTCGGGCTTCCCTGGCGGAACCGGCTCTGGGCGTCGTGTGGGGGACACTGCGGGGGGCCGGGTTCCCGCCCTCCTGGGGAGCTGCACCCTAATTCTGCAGTCGTGGATGTGCAGCCCCTCCTGCCCCCTCCCAGCACGAAGGCCGTGGGGCCCGGACACCGCTGTGCCGTCCAGCTGGTGAGTGGACTCGGGAGAGCTGCACCCGGGAGAGGCCAGGACCACCGCCCCTCCCTCCCTTCCTGCCCGGGGTCCCCGTGCCCCCCAGTTCCTCCTGAGCCTCTGCGGCCCTACGGGCAGCCTGCGTGGACACGTCTCAGGGGAGCTGTGGACTGGTGTTTGCTGCGCTGCCGAGGCCAGGAAATACGTGGCAAGTGGGGACCTTGGGTTCTGCTCCGGGAAAGGCGCAGAAACGAGCATGGCGGTGTGGCCGCAGGGCCAGGCTGTCCAGGGGCCGCCTCGGGCTCTGGTCACTTGAGCCGAGGGCAGAGGACACGCGGCTCTTACAACAGATGGACCCGAGAGCAGCACTGATGCCTCCCAGTCAGGCAGGGCCCC
>PVHY01030425.1:0-13432 GCA_004024945.1 Uropsilus gracilis
GAGAGAGAGAGAGAGAGAGAGAGAGAGAGAGAGGTAAAGAAGCAGAGACTAGAGGGACAGAGAACTTTTGGGGAGAGGAGAGACAAGAATGGTAGGCAGGTTAAGAGCAGCGAGTGACCAGTCTGGGCACAAGCCCCCTGGAAGAGTGAGCTGGTGGTGGCAAGGACCCATGGTGGCTGGCAGAAAAGCAGCCAGTGTGGAGAGTGTGGCACCGCAGCAAGGTGACATAGTGAGCTGGTACCTGGAGACGGCCAGGGATTTAGAAAGCTGATTTGTGCATCAGCATTTGAAGAAGTTTGAGGCACCTTGGAGAAGTGGAGCAGCTCAGAACACTGGAAAGAGAGGAAGCAAAGAGAAAAGGAAGGAGAAGGACTGGAATTTGCAGAGTGCCTGCCTCAAGTTAGGAAGGGTAAAGGGGCACCATCATGGACATGTGTCTTTGGGACCTTTGGGGATGAGAATGGTGACTGGGGTAAGATGACTGGCTACTTGTGGCTTTAAGGACTTTTTTTTTCCCTGTTAATATTCCCTTGTAAATAAAACCAGTTATTTAACTGTATTTGAGTGGCAACTGCTACACACAGGTGAAGCAGACCTGTGGCTTATTGGTTGGAGGTTTTTGTTCATTTTGCCCGGATTTCAGTTATGATTTATATACTTTTCTACTTATAAAAACTAAAATTTCAATACAATTATATATTAAAGATATGTTATATAATTCCATTTTTGTTAAAATACTAATGACTAATTTGGAAGATTAAAAACAAAAGAAATTAAAATTCTAGATATGTTACATGGACTAGAAGGCAGTGCTATCAAGAGTTTAAGCATTCCATAATGTTTATACTGTTCTGAGGAAGAATAAAAATAATTATTAGAATAAAAAAATAATTATTAGAGCTTGTTGAGTTAAGCAGACCTATTATAATTTATAGGCAACCATTAAAGAGTAAAGAAAGTACACATATTTTTAACAAAAAGGGGAAGAATTAATTTATGCTTAAAAAAGTGGTGAAGGGGAAAAAAGCATATATAATGTATTTTAAAAAGATTATAAAATCTCAAAAAAAGATATAATAAATGTGTCCAGATTAGTCAGTGGTCACAATAAATGTAAACAACTCCCTAATTTAAAGATAAAATTCTTAGATTGGGTGATTAAAAACAAAATAAATGAAGCTATAGGTATCTTACAAGAAAACATACCTATATACAGTACCCCAAGTTTAAAGTGAAGGAGTATATGTCTCATCAGGTATTACATTGATGGATGTTGAGGATTTGGTGAGTGAGTGCAATAGAAGAACAAAGGATTAGGGAAGTAAAATTAAATGGTGAGAGTTGTCACACCAATAAATGACAAATTCTAAGTTGACTCAAAAGGAAATGATATGAAAAGATTGCTGATAGGGAGTGGATGACAATTAAACACAATATCAAGGAAATGATTATCTAGTGTGACCCAAGGCAAGTGTGATGGCACTCAGAGCAATAGAATAATTTACATTCATCATATTTAAATTTAGATCTAAAGAAAACTTTGGTTCTTTTTTCTTATTCAATTTGCTTACTATAAATCACCTATAGGGTTCTGTAAAATGTAAAGAACTAATTCACACCTGTGACTTCCAAAGTTGAACTGTCTTTGGAATTATTGTCTTGAGTTGATAGTCAACCTTGAATTCCATTTCAGCATGGTGCAGATGGGCCACCAGAGGAATAAGCCATCTGGCAATATCTGGTCAACAACTAAAATATCACTGGCTCTCAAGGCAATCAGGGTGCAGAAATCTAAAAAGTATCTAAGCAACCTGTGACCTTTCATGTAACAAAATGCAATACACATTTCCTTAGGTAAATCTCACTTCTGTTTTTCTACATTAGACATCACTGATTTGAGGGTGGTAAAATAATCCTTACAATGTTTTCAGGGCACAGTAAGTAGAAGCTTTGGTGGTAAATCACGCACAGTGAGTGGACACCCTCAACCAGCCTCCATCTACCGAAATACTTTTAATTTTTAGAACCTCAACCTACGTGCCACGTCCTTAAACTTTCTTCAACTCAGAGAAAAACATACTGTGTTTTCATTTTGCCAAATTATATTTATCGAAGAAAAGAAGGTTTACATCTTTGTATCTATATCTGTATTGGGATTATAGGTTCAGACCTCCACAATGTTTATTTTCACACCCTATCCACCACACAACAATTCTTCACCATGTTCCACGGGTCCTCTCCCTCTCCCACTCTCTCTCCCTTTCCAATCTTCCCTCTGGGTGCTTCATTTTGCAGTCATTGGAAAGGGTTTGTTGCTGGTTTGGTTTTGACTGAACCTTTGTTGTTTCTCTACATTTCACATATAAGTGAGACCATCTGCTCTTTGTCTTTCTTCTTCTAACTTATTTCACTTAGCTCTCATTGATTCCTCTTCTTTCTAAAACTAAAAATTATATATACACATACATATGTGTGTGCATAGTCATGTGTGTATATCCATTTTAGTTAAATAGTTATCAAAATCTATCTTATAACAAACAACCTGGACCTGACAGAACCTAGAACTTAGGTCAATAGACAAAGTGCTTAATAAATATTTGCTGAAGCAGTAAAGCAGTGAATGACTACATTATAAATATGCTAAATAATACAGGAGCAGAGACAAGGTGCCCATCCCAGAGGCTGAAATGTTTCCTACAGATGATGAATGCTGAGTTGAACCCATAAAGAGGGTAAAGGTCAACCAGACAAATAATGAGGGAAAGGAGCTTGGGCTTTATGTGAAGAAAAATAAGACACTAAAATATTTAAAGGAGAGTTACGTATGCAAAAAAACAGGTGTGAATGCATATATACATACACAGTTATGTACAATAAATTCAAAATATCAAGAGTGAAGCCCCAAAATCATCAGAACTAAATCCTAAATATAAGTCATCAGGATGTTGACTATTCACTTATATTCTCTTGGAGGAGAGGAATGTGTGGCTTATTATTGGGTCCTATGTATGGAAAAGGAAAGAATTAGTACCCTTAACTGTTGGCTAGAGTGAGATAATCCAAAAAGAAGCTGAGGTAGACAAAGACTTGGCCTGGAGACCATGAGAAAACTGGGAAGCCCACCCTTGATTTCTGTGTCAGCTCTTACAAAGAGAAAAAGAAAATGACAGCAGGGAGCTGATTGTGAGTGACACCAGTTTTCTGCTTTGACACCTAAGTGGCACCCAATGAAGATATATGGCCCCAATAATTTCCCAGAGAGTGGAATTATTTCCCTCTTTAGCTTTATGTGCACTATTTGTGTGAGTAGATTTTCTTGGAACTTTTATTAAGAATGACAAGATACCCTAAGAACAATTTCTGTATCTTAATGTATCTAAATGGTAATGACAAAAAAACAATTCTCTCATTTTTCTCTCTTCTATTTTTGTTTAAATTTTGCAAAGAATTCAAAATGTATTAAACATGAAATCAGTAGCCATATTTAGGGAAATAGGATTACTTGTATCATCTGTTTTGTGCATCACGGCTTTTCTTCATCAAAGAAGCTAAATTTTCTTATGTCCTTTATGAACATAAGTATTAATGGCACTTTCCTGGAATTGTTTTGTAAGTGATAAATGGTTCAAAAGAAAAGTGCTTTCATTTTCAGTTACCCAAACCGAAGTTCAGACTCAGAAGACTTGTTCTTCAACAGGGTGTGTTGGAATCTGAACTAGGATATTGAGCCAAGCATCCCACAGACCAGAGCAGCAGTGTCAGTGTTTCCTCCTTGTCCAGTCCTCATCATGAACTGTGAATCCTCAGAGGAGAAATGACCCAAGAGATCAAGGTCACTTGTAGGCCCAGCAGAGGTCAAAGCAATCACCCTTCTGAGGGACCCCTCTTCTCCCCAGTCTGTCCTTAGAGAACATCTAGAGTCTATATGAGGAGGGAGGGGTGGAATGGAGAATGGCCATTTCACTTCCTGCCACCTAACAAGAGAGCAACATGGGAGAACATCCACCCACCTGCAACAGCGTTGCTTGTCTTTAGTTTTTTCCATCCATATCTTGGCATTCCCAGTATTATTCCCAGTAACAGGTCACCCAAGTATTTTAATAAAAGATGTTTGGAGAGCAAACTCAGAAGATGGGAATTACCTTAAACCAAACGAACACAGCAGTGAGAAACCCCACTTCAACTGCTCCCTGTAGAAAAACTTGGTTCAAAGATCAATTCTTGACATTCCTTTCTGTCATAAGAGAATTAACCCCATTAAAGATGAGTACATTTTTTAACTTTCTATAAATTTATTTTAGAACAAACATTCTCAAACTATGGCTTTACCTCAAACTTTAGTTATATAAGCAATCAAATATTTGATACAAAAGTGTGGGCTAATTTTTGAAATTACCCGTGAAAATATATCTCTATTCTTACAAAGCACTAAAGTCAAATAAAGGGAGCATTAGCTTATAGAGCTTATAAACATTGTTTTACATTACATCAAAATTATTATCTACATCTATTAATCCCAAATTTTGGAAACAGTAGTACTGGTTACTAATGGATAAACAAGCATCTGATAAATAGCATCTGCTTAGCTTCCTACCCTTTAGAAAACCAGCTGGACATTTCTTGATCATATAAGGAAATGTGCGGTTCTCACATTTAGCTCCTTTTAATGCTATGGCTGTCTCAGATAATAAGAAATGACAGTTGCCACTCTATGTCGGGCGTCTGATCATTTAGTGTGATATTTTGCTTCTGTGAGTGTGGCTCAATATGAACTTTGTGGGTTGATCCTTCAGACTGGTGAAATACAACTGTTCTACTTCTTATCTCAGAAAAAGAAATGTATACTACAGGCAAACTCCCAATCCCCTGCTCTGAATTCCATTCTTTTCCCATCTACTCTGAGAACTTTGGGATAATTCCTTACTTTACCCCCCACCTCATTTTTGTATACAAACACCCAAATTATATGTCTTCCCTCCACCCTCAGCTACTATTTCGCCTCTTCTATTCTTTTTCCTCTTTAACAAAGTTCTGGGAATACATATTCTCTAAAGACTCTAGTCTCTCGAATGTGCCAGTTCTGATCTGAGATTCAGGTTCACCTTTCCCACTGCTGGCAGAGATCTCCACCCATTCACATCTCACGTGTGTATGTCCAAGCCTGACTTAAGGTTCCTATCAAGCATGTGCTTTTTTCTATGGATACTAGGAGAGCAGTCTAGAAGTTATCTTCAACTACTTCACCTTTTCCAAGAACACTTAGTGACTATGTCATGTTTTCTTCCATACATAGTCCCAGTATCACCACTGCCTTTTGTCTGAATTACTCCACATGCCACATGTGACTACTCTTACATATCAGGATTCCAAATATATCCTGTACACTGCCTCCAATGTAACCTATGAAAATATGGCTGTATGAAAATAAAATGAATTTTAATATAATATTTAAATTCCCACAAATCAGCTGTCTCTTTTTTTGACCTGTTTATAAATGTTCCACTACAATAATATTAGACCCTTCACTCACCCACTAGAACCATTTTGCCAGTGTTCATAGCATTCTGCCTGAAATGTTTTCCACCTCCAAACCTTCTCCATCCACTAAATCCAAGGTATGTTTCAATTTCTTTCTCTTCTATAAAATCTTCCTGTTCTCTTAGTGTTTCTTCTTTCTTTATGAAACTTAGAATTACATTAAGATACATACTTTTAATAACCTTGCTAGTTTGTGTATAGATTCGATTGTGCCAAACTGCATTCAGGATATAGATAATACACTGCTTTCAGGAAGCTCCTGCTTATACAGGGAGATAGAATATTTAACTTGCTAGCTGGGGATTAAGTGAATACCTTTCTGTGCAATAGATGCTCACAGAGGTGCAGGAAAGTAGCATTTCACCCAATTTGGGGCACTAGGTTGACTTTCTAGAGAGGTAACACCTGATAGAAGCCTTGAAAGAGGGTACGTATCTAGACAGAGATGGACGTGAAGGGCATTCCAGAAAGAGATTATAGCATGTAAAAAGCATGAATGTTCATATACCATTTTAGAAATTCAGGTAAATCAGTTGCCTGGAACATATATTTGGGATAGTGGGCAGGATTGCTAAGACTTCAAGTTCCTGTATTATCTATTTATACCATGATGATGCAAAACAAGTCATCCCAAAACTCTGTGGCTTAAAGCATTAGCCACTGATTATTGCTCATTAGTCTATGGATCAGCTGATGAATCACACCAGTCAACCAGGGTGAATTCCATGCCTGCCGTCAGAGAAGGGCATTGAGGAAGCACTTCAGCTGAATGTGTCTGAGCATTCTCAAATGTCTGAGAGTTGGCTGACTGTCAGTTTTATATGGACTTGGTTCTTCTCCGCATGTTTCTTACATATCTGCAGTAGGTTAGTCTGGGCATGTTCTCATTACAAGCAGTGATGAAAAAGAGAAAACACCCAGTCAGGCAATAAGGCAAAATACACATGGTTTTCAAGCCTCCATTTGCCATCATGCTTGTTAATATCCTGTGGGCCAAACCAAGACACATGGATGAACCCAGAATCAGAATTACAAAGACACAGGAGAAGACTATGGAAACTGGAAGTGGGCATGAATGCAATCCATCCACGCCATTATCCTAGAAAGGAGTAATGTTCTTGTGCTCCATGCATGTCCACTTCTCTCTTCAATATCAACTCTTAAGTTCAGGAACTGTACTTTATTACTATTCATTAATATAGTCCTAATAACAGCATAATAATACTAGTGAACTGTGGTAGAACATAACTGGATTCCCATTTTACATAATTTATTGTATATAGAGCATCCCTGATTTTCTATATATTTTTCAACTGTGTGCTTTCCATTTGTATCATCCTCAGAGTGCTAGTTCTATATATTTTTTTTTATCTGCTTAGCAAAATAGTCATTCCTTTCTACTACTTGAATATCACCTCCTTTAAACTTAGCCAGACAAATTCTATACTGAAAAGAATACTGAATACATCTTTGTTTTTCTCCATGTTCTTTATAATTTTTCATATTTCAAACCACCTCTTCTCCCTTCCAGAGAAATTACTTCAAACCATTTAAGACAAGGATCATTCTGTCCCTCCTCCTCTTTACACATTTCTCATTCTTGAAGAGGTATAACCAGAACTGCCTTCAGGGGGGATGCTTTTATTGAAGCACTTTGCTTTGGTAATATCATTATGAACTCTGGGAACCAAGTGGGTAGATTGAACTGAAGCAATTTATAATCGTGTACTGAGAAACAAGTCACCTAAATCCCCACTCTGGTCATGTCTTGCCTCCTAATGATATCATTCCTGTCTCCACAATCCCACTCACAGTTCTCAGCTAGAAATCCTTCCCAGGGGAGTAGCTGGCCCTGGGCATCAAGTGGCAAATATCTTGGTCTTCTCTTTGACTCCTCTCTTTCTTCCACATTCCACATTCAAAACAGCAGTAAAAGATGTCAACTTTGTATTCACATTGCACCCAGAATCTGTCCACCTCTCACCATTGTCACCACCACCTTCCTGGTTAAGGCCACTCTCACTTTTCTCCTGAATTATCAAATTGACCTCCTGTCTACTATCCCTGATAGTCTATCTCCCACACAGCAACCAAAATACAAGCTTGGTCTTGTTCTCTGCTTAAAACATTCCAGCAGATGCCTCTGCTTCCAAATAAAAACCAAGAACTTACAGTGGTTTATAAGGATTTATAAGGTCTCCCCACACCTTCCAGCTTAATCCTTAGCAGTACCTTCTGACTCACTATGTTACAGACACAGTAGTCTTTCTGCCCTTGAACTTGCTTTAGTTTTTTTGCCTTAGATGCTCTTCAGCCTAAAATATGGTTGCCATAGACATCCACGTAGTTCATGCTCTCTGTTCAAATGTTACCTTATTGTGCGGTGTTGGTGGTATAGTGGTGAGCATAGCTGCCTTCAAAAAGTTCCTCCTTACTACCATGAATCCCTTCCCACTTCATCACTCTCTATTGCTCCCTATCAACATATTATGTATTTTTGGTTTACTTTTTTCTTTCCTCCTCCAACTAAAATTTAAGAACAGTAACAGGAAGAACTTACAGTCTTCTTCGTTGCTTTACCCCCCGTGTCTAGATGACAGACTTGGCACATGGTTACCCACAACAAATATTGGAACCAGGTAGCTTTGTCCCAGTCACAATGCATGTAAGTATTAAGGTACAGGCTAACTCTGAGTGAAATTAACTAAGGTTTATTCCTCCCTTCTCTATCTGGTTCATTTCTCAAAGCTACTCAGGATTTACACTGACTGTAATACTAACAAAGATGAGGGACATGATATTGTATAGTATTGAAAAGGGATCAGCTTTAGGTATTTGCTTCAAGAAAAAAGGAAAGGAAATTTCCCAGTCAAGTTCCTAGACTAATAGGCATAAGTGTCAGAGGTTGCCAGCTAAGACCAAACAAAACTCATAACTGTAAAATGAAAAAAACTTCATTTTACTATATTATCTGGCTTCAAAACACTAAAAACAAAACTAACATAACAAATGTCCAAAAAGCAAAGAGCAGCTTCTCCATTCCCCCAACATTTACCTTAAAAAACATTCCTTGAAAGTTACCAACAATGTATGGATAAATCCCCTGCCTGCCATTATCTCACAAAAACTAATGTTTTACCCAAACTTTATTACCTTAGCTATTAGTCTTCCCTAGTTAATTAGTCATAAAACATTCTCTTAGCCACCATTTTCCCCCTTGCCTAAACCCTATAAAAGGCCTACTCATTTACCTTAAAGTTACTACTAGCCATCTTCTAATAGCCTGCAGTCTAACTATTAATTTCTCTTGCTCATCCTTTCTCGAAACCTTGCGCCAGGCTCTTTACACATAAGAATAAAATAAACTGCCTTGATCTCTCTGTAAGCACTTAGGTAATTCTGCGTATGGAGTGATAAGACCACAAATGCATGGCAAATACCCACCTGGTCCTTTCATACCAAACAAGTACCAACTTTTAAATCTATGCATATGTATGTGTATTTAATAGTATGTTTCACGTATCCACCTTTAAATCATCAACATACAAGAATAATCCATTGACATTCTTAACTCAACTCTATACCAAGTTGCCTCATGTCCATTTGCCCTCAAAGAAGCCAACTTTGAGAGTCACAAACACAGAAAGCAACATAGTATTGAAACTCCACCCAGAGAGGCTAAAGACGTGCTTTCAGTTGCCAGTATAGGGTCATTTGGCAAGTCCCTGATACATTTCTGTTTTTCCATTCTGTTCTTCCTTTTACGGTGATTTTTTCAAACAGTATGCTATGGTACCCCAGCATCTAAATCCTTTACCAAAGTTTGTAAAATTTATCTTTGCTACAGTTGAGCATATTTACTATGACATCTCCCAGGATTCATCTTGTAAAGAGTAAAAGGTATGGCATGATAGGAGACCAGCAAAAAAAGAAAGATTGTATGATTTCTGAAACATATAAACACATGCAACATATGCTCATGAACACATAAGGCATCAAAGAAAGGACAATAAATGAACAAAGAAAGGCAAGTACTTAAGTCATGTCATTCCTACAGGTCCTTTTATGGACACCATGTGATATTGTTTTATTGTTTTACCCAAAGGAGATAGTATTACTTTAACTCTCTGAAGCCCTTCAGTTGACTTGTTAATGCACTAGTACTTGAAAAGTAGACAATAAGCAAAAAGATGGAGAACTCCCAGTATAAAAGAAAACCTTGTATTTTCATAGAAAACCTTAGGAATACATACAGGTGTTTGTTTTCTGTAGGATTATTGATTTTAGTTATCTGAGGCTATTTCCACACATGGAATATGGATTAAGCAGAAGGTTTGATTTAAGGATGCATTCTGTATCCCAGAGGCAATTTTCAGAAATGAATAGTCAAAGTAAATTAGGCCGACTTTAAATCTGACGTCTCTATCACAGGGCATTACATAATCTCAGAAGTTCTCTTTAATTTGTGCTTTGAGCTGTAACTATCCCTTGGGGTGCCAAAAATAGGAGAAGATGAGCATCCAAGGGTTCAAAATTCCCAAGAAGAAGCACAAAAGTGTTTATCCTTCTGCCTCCTCCGCTAAATTATATTGGCAGCCTTTTTCTTCCCTAAAGTTTTGTGTCTGAATTAGATACCATGCTGGAGTTTCTTGTTGTTGTTGTTGTTGTTGTTGTCGTTAATAATTCTTTTTTTATATAATTTATTTATATATAAACTTCACATCATTGCAATCCCAGGGATTGACCCCACCCATCCAACCCTTCAACCCCCCACCCCCTTTTCCCTCCTGCCCATAGTTGTGTGCTACAGTTTGGTGCTTAGCATGTTTTATCTTTTCCTCATGGCTTTTGTTTATTTTTTCACTAAATCCCATATATTAGTGAAACCATTTGACTTCTGTCTTTCTCTTTTTGACTTGCTTCCACTAGTATGATTTCTTCTAAGTATATCCATGTTGTCATAAAGTCAAATTTGTCATTCTTAATTGATGAGTAATATTCCATCATGTATATATACCACATTTTTTTCATCCAGTCATCTGTTTTGGGGCACTTAGGTTGCTTCCATGTCCTTGCAATTATAAGTAGTGCTGCAGTAAACATCCAAGCACAGGTGTCCCTTTGTACCCACATTGAGGTCTTTCTTGGGTAGATCCCCAAGAGAACAATTGCTGGGTCAAATGGTAGTTCCATTTTCATTAATTTGAGGGTCCTCCACACGGCTTTCCATAGAGGTTGGACCAGTTTACATTCCCACCACCATGCTGGAATTTTTTCTTGGGAAGCTTTTACTTCAATAAATTTATCAGAGAAATAAATATGACAGCTTCCTTCTCTGTCAGTCATTTTTTTTCTTTTTTTTCAAAATAATAGCACTTGCCAAGGCCGGAGGTTGGAGGAGTAGAAAAAGGAGGAAGAGGTAATGTCATGAATTGTCCCCATGCAGCTGGCATTACTCTGTAGCAACTGTCATGCCAAACAAAAGAGCACTACAAAAAACCAGAGACAGGAGGCCAGCAGAAAGCATTATAATCCTACTGTAGAGATCAAACAGCTTGAATTACCACTGCTTGGACCTATTTAAGTTTCCTAGTTTCATATAAACACAACAATTTAACATACCCTACTAAAATAATATTAATATAATGTCAGACATAGAACAATAGAACCTCCAGGCATGTAGTTTCTAGCTGGCTTCATATCTTTTACTTATCTCCCTGCGCTGAGAAGATGAAAGATGTTCTAACACAGGGAGGCAGTATAGCATAGTGGTTAAGAGCAGAGACTTGTTAACACTTCAGTATAAAGTTCTAACTTGGCCTCACCAGTGACCTTGGCAAGTTTCTGAACCTCTCCAAAGGCTTGATATCGTCAATAGCTAAATTAAGATTAAATTCACCTGCTTGGTGGTTCTTCTAAGGAATGAGAGAGGAATGCCTGTGAATTATTACCAGGCATGGAAAAAATTTAGTTTAAATGTTTCCATTTAAACTTGATGAATGGGCCAGGTATGGTGGCGCATGCCTGTAGACGGCAGCCTTGGAAACCATGGCCAGGGCCAGAATCTCAGTTCCAGTCCCACCGGGGGCACGTAACGAGACCGAGTCCCAAAAAAATAGCTGAGCGTGGTGACGCACGCCTGTAATCCCAGCTACCTGGGAAACTGAGGCTGGGGATTGCTTGAGTCTGTGGTACACCGGGCAACGTGAGCCTGCGGTTTCACAGGCAAAAATAGCGAGACCTAGTCTCAGAAAAAAAATGAAAATAAATAAACTTGATGAATGGGCCGGGCACGATGGCGCGTGCCTTTAATCCCAGCCTATGGAGCGAGGCAGGGATTAGGAATTGCTTGAGTTCGCGGGTTCGAGTCCCGCCCGGGGCAACACAGCGAGACCTATCCCAAAAAATAGCTGGGCGTGGTGGCACGCCCCTGTAATCCCAGCTACCTGGGAGGCTGAGGCTGGGGATCACTTGAGTCTGTGGTACCCCGGGCAATGTGAGTCTACGGTTCCCCGGGGAAAATAGCGAGACCTAGTCTCAAAAAAAAAAATAAATAAATAAAATAAAATAAACTTGATGAATGGATGAAGCAAAGGCTTTGTTTCTCCCTTATACTTCCATTTTCTATCCTCATCCCACTCCCAGTCTAAGAGAAAAGGAGGGAAGATTTGGGGGGAGTCACTTCATGCTTATTGTCAGACTGGCCACTGAGGTTGCTCTCCTTTGGTAGACTCAGCTCTGCTGTGGGGTCAAAGGCCTGCAACGCAGCTGTGCTTGCCAGAGAGGCGCCTCCCCACACCCCTTTGGCATGTGCCCTGTTTGGCTCCAGGACAACAGTCACGCAGCAGCCACTGGGGAGGTGGGTATTACGTGAGGCACCCAGGTGGTGCCCAACCCGGAAGTGAGAATTACACAACTTTTAAGTAGAGACGGTCTCCTGGGGGCAAAGGTCCACAGTGATAACCAGACCAGGGGGCCAGGCGGGAGACTTGGGGGGGGGGCGGAATCTGTTTCCTTTTAATAGACAAAAATATAAAGTGTTCCTAGCCTTAGATCTTAACTATTTCCTAAGATGTTTACGTAACTGTCTATAAATTCTTCAAAACAACATCAAGAATGACCACACACCACATAACCAGAAAAAAAAAGACAAGGGACCATTATGTGAAAGATGAAATCAAGGAGGCATTTTACAATTATAGGTTTCCTTTAACAAAAGAACTATAGGCCCTCTACACAAGCTGATTTTAGGAGACAGCTTTGGCCTGAGGGAAAGTGGGTATATACATGGTCCTTGCAGTGGTTTATAAACTATCTCCGTGTCCACAGCAGGAGTGGGGAGAGCTGGTCACTTGCAAAATCCAGTTGCTGCTTCTAAGGAGATGCTGTTTAAAACGCATTTTAAATGCTTCCGAAAAGAATGCAGAATGCATAAACATGAAGGTATTTGCCTATGTCAGAAGTTACCGAAGAACTAAATGGTGGGGAGCTTAGTTGGCCTAAAGCCAAGTGAAAGCACTTCACCCTGAAGGAAATTATAGTGCTGTCATTGTGTTGTAATAAGCCTCTATAAAATGAAGCATTGTGTTTCTGCTGAATCTTTAACAAAAAAATGCATCAGATTTTGACTTCCATAGAGGAAGGGAGAGAAGTGAAGTTTTGCTTGCATAGAAGAGCATATTGACTTCCTCCCATGAAGTATACATGTTGCTCATCTTTTTCAAATTCTGCCTTTCAGGATAGGAGAGCTATCTTTGACCCAGATTTGAAAATGCTTATTATGTGCAGAAGGTGTTGCTGTCCTGTGCTCCAAAGATTTTTTAATAGCTCAAGGATAGTTTATAATGAGCTTAATAGACAAGAAATTCAGGAAGAAGGAAGAAATTGCTGCAAC
>PVHY01030426.1:0-13453 GCA_004024945.1 Uropsilus gracilis
GGACGTCTGAGGAAAGCATGAACCGTGTTGGCTTCCGCGTGGTGACCGAGGGCAGAGCTGTGTGAGGGGGTGAGGGTCCCGCCGGGCGTCTGTGAGGGAGCGCCTGTCCGCAGCGTTTGTGGGCGGAGCTGCTCTAGTGGGAATTGATGTGACACTGAGCACTGGAGACATGAGTGACACCCGTAACCCCTCGACCCTGAGCCCAGCCCCAGCCACAGCGGGTAGCCGCTTCTCTGCGCATGGGAGCTTGGACCAGGATTGCTCCGGGGTCTCAGCACCACCGAGACGGTCCCGGAAGAAAGTAGCAAGAAGGTCATGTCCTCAGGGCGCACTGAGCTTTTGTGCTAGAATCTGGGGAAGATTGCTGGAGTATCCTAGGTGTGCGAAAACGAATGGACACGCTTGGGAGTGACCCCAGGTGTTAAAGATGAAATAGCAAGAAACCCCAGGAAGTGCTGTGGAACTGATCTGTTGCTTGAAGCTAGCTGGTGTTGGAATGCGTCAGGATTTGGAGTGTGAGGACCAGTAGTGAGCAGAGTAGTGCTAACGATGCGTTGCTTTAAGATAAAGCTGGTAGAAGCGGAGTGACGTTGGCCCACGCCAGCAGGAGGAGGGAAACCGTGCGGTCAGGAGTAGAACGCAGAAGAAAGCAGCACAGGAAAGTTTCGGTGAAAAGGTCAGTAAAAGTAGTAGCTCTCTAGCCGGATCGACGGGAAAAAGATAGAAAAGGCGCAGATGACGGATGGTTGGGGTGAATTTGGCAACGTACGTAGGTCCTTTACGGATGTTAGAAGATAAAGAAAATACTGCAAACAGCCAGTGCCCTCGGTGACCCAGACGGAGCAGTCAGCTTCCTTAAAAGGGCTGGCAGGGCCATGCTCATGCTCGGAGAAGTCGGCAGCATGAACGGAAGGTGGGAACCTCCTGGTAGCGCTCTCGCTCGGGGCTGGCTTCTTTGTTGAAGGCTACCCACCGTGTAAGAGCTGTGTCCGAACATGGCGGGAGGGATGCTGCTTTGGGGCCAGCGTCACTTGCGATTAGACGGGAGGGCTACAGGAAGGAGGCTGCTGACGGAGATGCCATGCAAGTCCGGAGGTGGAGTTCCTGCGGGGGGGCACGCCAAGTGCAACCCGGCACCGCGCGAAGCATGCTGTGTGGTGTGCAGATGCGCAGGCCTGCTCCCCTGCCGGCCCTCGGAGACCGGCCCCGATCCGGAAGGCCGGCAGCGCTGAAGCTGGGTGCCCGTGAGGCCCCGGCTGCCCAGGCCACCTTCCATGGCGGGAGGGCTCGCCACGAGGTCCTGAGGCCGGCTGCGGCACCGTGGGCTCCGCGTCGGCCCGGTGGCGCTGCAGCCGTGTGTCACGTGCAGAGCTGCGTGCAGGTGTCTGTCTGTCCGCGGGTAACTGCGCATGGGAACCCGAGCGCAGCCAGGCAGGTGTCCGGCAGGTGAGTGGCCACACCGGCCGTGGTGCTGCGCGCCTCAGCCTGCAACGAGCGGGCTGGTGGAGCAGACTCCGCTGGCCGTCTGTCGGCGTTAGGGCAGGGCAGGGCTGGAAGAAAGGCGCCGCTCTGGCGCATGTGTTGGGGGGTGCTTGCTCCTGTGGGGGTGGGCGTCTGCAGACTAAGTCTGAGAGCTCAGTGGACTTCCAGAGCCAGGCAGCAGGCAGAATCGTGTCCAGGCGCAAAGTGGCTGCTTCCGTCTCCTGACTGGAAGCTGCTGTGGCGGCACGGACTGGTGTTCTTGGAAGGACTTTGCGCACCCCTGTGACAGAGTCCCGAAGTCGACCCCCCCTCGGGTCAGTGGGGTTTGCCAGACTTGGGGGCAGTTCACTAGAAAAAGGACAGCTTTCTGCAGGTGCTGCTGGAACATGAAGTCAGCCGTTTGCAGAAACCGGGACCACGAGGTGTACCTCGTCCAGTGCGTGAAAGTCACCCTTAGCTGGGTCATAGAACTAAGTGTCAGTGCCCAAATGGTGACGCTCCGGGAGAAGTGTCCTTCACCGAGACTCGGTAGCTGTTTTTGTCAGGCGCACCACCAAAGCCCAGCCCACGGGAGAAAAGTGAGCTCGGCTCGGTTCTCCATTTCTGGAGGGCTGGGATGAGAACGTGAAGGGCAGCGCGCAGACCCCCAGGGAGTACTTGTGGCACGTACCTGGACTCCCGTCCGACGTATAGTTAAAAACAGGTTTTTACAGGAAAACGGACACTTGGTTTACCAGGGCGAGAGCCGTGTTTGAGACTCAAGTGCGCGCGCGCGTCGCAGCAGAGATGCTGCGTGTCTACAGGGAAGCACGCGGGAACAGCGCCGCTCGGTCCTTCCCGAGCCTCCCGTTGCAGCTGCGAGAACGTGACGCGCCTTCCGAAGAGCTGTGTGCCCCTCCTGCGGCCGCTTCTGGGAGTGACCCGATGTCCGCCTTGTGGTCTGTGCGCCGGAAGTCTGCGTTCGGGCGCGGCAGTGGGCACGCCCCAGGCGGCTCCTCAACCCTGGGGGCTCTTGGCAGCCTTGGCCTGGGCTTCCCCATCACGGTGCCCTTGCTGCGACTCTGCTCCGAGGACCGCCAGGGCACGTGGAACCCGCCGGCTGTCTGCTCGGGCTGCGGGCAGCCCACACCTGCGAGGCACGCCGCTGACCAGGCTCTGGGGACAACCTTCGGCCCCCAGCAGAACAAGCCCCCAGCCAGAGTGGACAGTGCCCGGCGCTGGCGAGGGGAGAACAGCCGAAACCCCGAGCCAAGACAGGCTGGGGGCTCGCCTTCTCCCAGAATCATGCGCGCTCTGATTCCCAGCAGCCCCTTCCAGTCTGTTACCCACACGCGCGTCTCTGGCGGGGCGCACCTTGTCTCTCGTCCCAGCCGCAGGCGGCCAGCTGGCCCTTACTCGGGCGCTGCGGAGGCCGCTGCCCAGCCCGGCCTCCGAGCGCAGCGCCAGGTGACTGCGCTGCTCGGAGCGCTGGTGGTGTTTGGGCGCGGGCTGGCTCTGAGCCGGAGAGAACAAAGCCGGAGCTGCCGGGACTGGTTAGAGCAGTGGTTTAGATGGGCGATCTGCCGCCCTGCAACTCCTCGCTGCGGTAAGATGGCCACGGGGGCGTGCAGGGCCTGAGTGTGGGGTGTGTCCACGCACTTGTCAGCGCTGCGGGCTGTGGTGCCAGGCCCAGGGCTGGCCCGTCACAGACGCCTGCTGAATAGAATTCCCATGGCTGACGAAGGTCCTGTCTGCGGCTCCCCACGTGACAGTGGTGGCTTCTGACGGAAATGGGCTGAGCAGTGGTTCTCGGGGGGGGGGGGGGGGGGGGGGGGGGGGGGGGGGGGGGGGGGGGGGGGGGCGGACGACGGGACTGGCTCGCCCCTTGAGCAGAGGCAGCCTGTCGGCCTGTTCCCGCAGAAGCCGAGTTCTGAGGCGTCGGCTTGGAGGCACCAGTGAGGAGGGGCGTCACCTCGCAGGATCAAGGGATTGCGAGGGTGTTTTAAGACAACGGCCGGAAGGCTGCGCTTGGCCGAGGAAGTGACGCCCCTGCACGCTGCAGAGCGCCGGCGCCACAGCCGGCCGTTCCCCGCGCCCTCCCCGCGCCAGGCGTGTCCAGGACGTTGCTTCTGCCGGCCCCGCCTCCTCGTGGTGCTGGGGCCATGCGTGGGGCCCCCTCGGGAGCCGGCCGTTGGGCGTGTCTAGGGGCCCCCTGGTGTGGGTCGGGGTGAGTGCTTGAGGCCGTCTCAGCCGCCCTGCGGGGTCAGCGGAGGCCGCCGTGCGGACCGGTCAGTGTGGACCGGGCACGAGCAGGCGCTGCTGTGCGTGTCTGGCTGCTGTGGTCCTTGCACTTCGCTGCCCGGCGCTGCCCGGCGCCAGGTGCCAGCACAGCGTCCGGGTAGCTGTGAAGGGGGGTCATTTCTTCCCGGTGCCCCGCCCTGGCAGGGCGGGGCCCGGTGGTGGTCGGGGCCGGAGCATGCGTGCCCAAGCTCTCCGGCCGACTGGAGACCACGTTAGAGGTGGCAGAGCCGGGTTTCCGAGGCTCGGGGAACCAAGCCCCACGTCTCGTTGCCCCTGCGCCGGGGCTTCGGACTTGAGGGCCTCGGCGCCCGGCGCGCTGGGTGCGCCCTCCCGCTCCTTCAGGCGCCCGCCCGCCCCGTCTGCGCTGCGCTGCGCTGCGCTGCGCTGCGCTGGCTCCTCGAGACTCGCTCTGCGGTTTGGTGACACTAGCCTGCTTTTTTCCAGGTTTGAAGGCCACATCGAGACCTGCCCCCCGGGCGTGAGCCCCTCGGCCTGCCCGGTCAGCAGGAGCGTGCTGGAGGCCATCCGGGGCCGGCTCGGCGCCTTCCACCAGCTCCTCCTCGAGCCGCCCAAGGTAGGCAGCCGGCGCGCTGGCTCTCCAGCCAGGGGCCCTCGAGCCGGCGCTGGGCCTTGGGGGGGCGTGCCCCACCATCCCCGGTGTGTGCGCCGTGCCACGTGCGCACAGCCGCTTGTTCCGGCTGCGTCTGGAGGGCGCTCCCGGCGCTCCGCCCGCGGCTGACGCCCCTGCCCTCTCCGCTCCCGAGGCTGTCGCCGGCTTTTGCCTGTCGGCGATTTAGGATGAAGCCAGAGGCTCGGCTGCTCGGGCAGCTGCAGCTCGCCGCCCTCGGCGTTTCTCTGCCGGCCACGCGCGCTGCCGGCACGTCTCGGGGCCGAGCTCACCCCCCCGCGCGCACGGCCCTCCCCGGCCCGGCGGAGTCCTCCGCCGGCATCCGCCTCGCTGCCCCGCCTCCCCTCCGAGGCTCGTGGCGCTCATCAGCGCCCGGTGGCGTGGTGCGCGTCTCGCCCCCTGGCACCCCGTCTGGTGAGGACGCGTCTTCGCGGTTGAGCGTCCTCACGCGGCCGGCTGGGCCTTTGCCTCACAGGTGGCTGGTGGGTGCCCCCGAGCGTGTTTGCCTCTGGGGAGACCCTAGCCTCAGACGGCTGGGCCCGCAGGCAGCACAGGAAGGCCAACAGCCGGGTGTTCTCCGTCACCCCCACGCCGGGTTCCGTGTGACGGGCCGAGAGGCGGGAGACTCGGGTGTGCAGGACCGTCTCGTGCCAGCGCCGCCTCGGCTGCGGCCAGCGCCTCCACCCGCATCGCTGGTTGGTGCGCCGTCTCGCCCCGTCCGTCCAGTCTTCTGCTTACGTCGCCCTTCAGCGGCCAGGCGGGGGTTGGTACCTTTCCAGGGAGTCTCTTCTGCCGGTGGTGCCCGAGCGGCTCCTGCCTTCCGCCTGCTGGACGTGCGCCCGGCCGCTGCTCTCCCCGGCGGGCTCTGGCTGTCTCGGCCGGGGTGGCGACCTGGACAGCAGGCCTAGGGCAGAGAACAGGCGAGTTAGGGGAGAGGGGGGAGGATCGCTTCGGGGTGAGGAGGAAAGTGGGAGGAAGAAGGACCTGGGTGCGCCCAGAGGTGCGGGGAGAAGCCCCCAACTGTTCCAGATGCCCCAGCCCCCATCCACCTGGCGGGCAGGAGGCAGCCTCTGGCGTGGCTCCTGCGCACGCGTCCTGCTGGCCCGGTTCAGAAGGTGTCTCGCGGGGCGCTCCTGCGGGGCGAGGGCTGCGGCGGCGCCTGGCTCTGCGCTAGGATGCGGTAGGGTGTGGGCTGTGGTGGGCCCGTGAGGCGTTGTAAGAGTCTACGGGTTAGATCCGTCTCTCGTGTGGAACGAGCTGTGGGTCCGCAGGCTGGCCCAGGCTGGGCGGACCAGTGGGGGGGCCTGGCCTGGCGAGAAGGTGCGGCTGCACCCTCCCCTCACAGCTGCCCCCGGGCCGGCAGGCTCCACGGTTCGGACGTGCTCCGTGCTTCGTGCTAGCAGCAGAGTGCCGAAGCCGCTTCTCTGGGCGGGAACGGCGTGTCCGGCGGCCTGCGGCCTGGGCGACGTCTGAGGCTGCGCCTCTGCAGGAGGCGTGGCGGGCGCGGCGCTCCTCCCGGCCACGCGCGGCTCCGGGCGCCTCGCACGGCTCCGGAGCTGCAGTCCAGGGGCCCGCCAGGGCTGTCCCTTGGTGCCTTCGCTCTGTCCCCAGCGCCATGGTGCCGAGCGGTCCTGCGGCTGCCCGCATTTCGGCTCCACGCCTGCCCGGGCCCTCGCCTTGCGCTTCCCTGGTCTAACCGGCGCCTTCTCCTCCTCAGAAGAGTGTCATGAAGACGACGTGGGGCGTGCTGGACCCGCCCGTGGGCAACACCCGCTTGAACGTGATCAGGTTGATCTCCAGCCTGCTGCAGACCAACACCGGCAGCATCAACGGGGACCTCGTGGAGCTGGGCAGCATCGGGGTCATCTTGGTGAGCTCTCCGCTGGCGCGGGCCGCCCTGCTGCTTGCTGATGGCCTTGGCTCGAGCCGGAACCGCGCTGGCGCTCAGGAGGGGCTTCCTGGGCCGAGTCTCCGTGAGCGCGCGCTGTTTGCCGGGGCTCGTCACCAGGCGTGTTCGGTCTCGGGCAGGTCCCCGGGGCTGGTGTGGAACAGCCACTCGCCTGCCTGCCAGTGGAAGGGAGCCTGCCTCAGCCTGCCTGGACCTTCCTCACCCCGGGCTCCCCCACCCCAAGGTGGGTGCCTGCACTCCACAGGCCCCACTGCTGCCCTGCTGCTCTGTCCTGCTGCCCGCAGCCCACCAGGCCCGGGAGCGCGGGGCAGTGGACCCCACAGGACGTCCGCACGCCGCACGTTTGGGAAGCTTTCGGGGCGATGGGAAGGAGCCTCTGGGTGCCTGCTCCCGACCTGGACGGCCTGTGACCTGCACGTGTGACCCGTGATCTCGCCTGTCGTGCAGTCACGCCGAGCCCGGGCGTCCATGGCGGCGCCGAGCGCTGATTCCACTCTCAGACCCTCACGCGCTCTGGCCGCCTGGGGTCCTGCGGGCTTCCGGTGCGTCTCAGCTTCAGGCCGGACGGCCCGTCGGAGCAGGGCCATGTATGGGCAGCAGAGGAGGGTGGGAAGGAAGGAGGAGCGCCTTACGGGGGAGGGGGCGGGGGGGCACAGTGTCTCTGCAGCGTGACCTCTGCCTGCCGGCGGTGTGGACTCTGGAAACGCAGCGCCCCCCCTTGTGCGCCTTCTGTGGCCGCTGCTGCAGTCACTGGTCTGCGGTCTCGCTGGGCGCCAGGCCTTGGACCACCCAGCAGCACCCCAGCCGCGGGGTGGTGTGGGGCAGCCCGGGCTGTCGGTGGTATCCTCCGGGCTGCTCTGAGCGATGCCAGCTCTCCCGGCTGGCCCTTTGGTCATAGCCGTTTCATGCTGGGATTGGCTGGCCGGTGCCCGGGGTCCTGGGCGTGTGCTCCAGCTCTCCGTCCCCTGCCTTGCCGAGCTGACGCCTTCTCGGGTGACGGTGTGTCCAGGAGACCCATGTGGCCCTGCCTGCCGTGCCCTGTCGCTTGGCTGCATTTGCTGCGAGCCGTGTGAGCCCAGACTCGGGCGTGGTGGTGGCTCGTAGAGGCGGGGCGGCCTTGAGGTCAGGGGGCGCGGGCACCACGCGGAAGCCCCCGGCCCCTCGTGCTTGAAAGGGAAGTCGTGGGGTTTGCTGCGTCAGCTGCCTTGGGAGGGGAAGGAGATGCCCCCTTCTCGCCGAGAGGTCTGCGTGGCGGCCACGCGCGGGCTAGGACCAGGTCTCTGTGGGAGGCCGAGCGGGCGCTGGCTTGTGCAGCGAGCTCGTCCGCAGCGGCGTGGGCTTGAGGGCGTTTCCTGTCGTCCAGATAAGCCTGTTCTCTTCGGCCTGCGGACACGTCGCTTCTGCTGCGTTTGCACGTTCTGTCGCGCCCGGAGTCGTGACGGGGGCTGCGGGACGCGCAGTAAAGCCTGCTTTCCGTTCTCACAGGACATGTTCTTCAGATACACGTGGAACAACTTCCTGCACACGCAAGTGGAGATCTGCGTGGCCCTGATTCTTGCGAGTCCTTCTGAGAACACGGAGAACGGCACCATCGCTGACCAGGAGCCCGCCGGGGACAGCCTGCTGCTGAAGCACGTACGTGTCTGGTGCTGGTGTCTTTGTCGCTCGCACGGCCCTGGCGCGTCCCAGCACGGCTGCAGCTCGGCAGCTCACAGGCAGCCCCGGCATCTCGGAGCCGGAGCACTTGGCTTGGTGTGTGCGTCGCGCCTCGGGTCGGGTCAGCTGAAGCGAAGCTTAGGCGCCTCTCGGCAGGCAGAAGCAGCGCGGAGTCTCCGCCGCAGGGAACGCTGGGACAGGGGCGGGGAGCGCGGTGGGGCTGTGAGCTGCTGCCGCGGCCTGCGGGGTGGCCATCCGCCCTCAGACCGGAGGCCGCTTGGGATCTGGTCTCGGCCTTCTCCCCTGCGGCTCTGCGGTGGAAGGACTCTAGCGCCGCACGGTTCCCCAGCCCGGGGACTGGAAGGGCTGGCCTGGGGCTGCCCTGTAGCGGGGGAGGAGAAGTGACCCGCGTGAGCGGCCGTGCGCCCGAGCAGCTGTGGCGGGCCGCTGCCTGCCGTGTTGCCAGGTGCGCCGGGGCGGGAAGCGGCGCACACTGCAGGGCGCAGGCGGAGTCGTGCTCAGGCCGCTGCTGCTGAGAGCCCCCACGCCCTGCCCGGGGCGGCCCGCCCACCTCAGGACCTGGGGCTTTCCCGCTCGCTCGCGGGGCTGGTCACGCCCCTGTCATCGCCCGGCCGGCTCCCCTGGCGGCTGCGCGGCCCCCGCGCCTGCTCCCCGCGGCGGCCACGCTTGGGGCTTGGGCTGCGGCTGCCTTTGTGCGGGTGCTGACTGGCCTCTCCCTTCTCGCCCAGCTTTTCCAAAAGTGCCAGCTGATCCGGCGGATACTCGAAGCCTGGGAGGTGAACGAGAAGAAACAGTAAGTCGCTTGTCTCTCCGCGGCAGCTGCTCTGGGTCGCCGCGGTCTGCGGGCGGCGCCCCGCCCCCAGACCGAGCCGGAGTCACGGCAGGCCGCGGTGGGAGCGTGGGCGCTCGCGGGTCGTCTCCTGGCGCCCGCGGTTTTCCGGTGGCTTCTCTGCCCGCGTCCCCTTCCCGTCCTCCGGGTGAGGCCGGGCTCCCGGCTCCCGCAGCACCGCCCCGACGCCGTGCCTCCGGCGCAGCCTCCCGCGACCAGCGCGGGCTCGGGTGACGGGTGTGGCCCTGCTGTCCAGCGTGCACGTCCTGGCCACCCTCATGGGACAGCCTCTGCTCAGGAGAGCGCGGCTTCCTGCAGGGCTGGGCACGGCCTGGGCTTTGCCACCCCGCGCTCCCGGTGGCTGCGTGGCTCTGCCGCCCAGCATGTGCCCCGCTGCTGCAGCTGTGTCCCCGGATTCTGAAGCAGGCGGCGGAGGGCATGGTTGGGTCCTTCCCAGCCTGCGCCTTGCTTCCCAGCCTGCTCCTTGCACCTGCGTGTCCACGGATGCCTCGAAGCCTGAACCTCCTGAGGTCAGCTTCGGCCTTCTTGGCGCCCACATCTGGGCACTGCCAGACGCAGGCCGTTGCGTGACCACCGTGTCCTGCGCTACCTCGGGAAGTGGGCTGTGCCCCGGCTAGCCCGCCCTTCCCCACGAGGCGCTGGGGAGGCGGGGCCCTGTGGGATGCGTCACCTCCGTTTCCTGGACTTTGGTCCAGCAGGTGGCTTACTGCGCTCTTGGCGCGTGGGGGGGGGGGGGGTGCCAGGCGCGTCTTCCTGTAGATCCCGAGTTCAGTCTCCAGTTCTTCCAGCGGAGCGCCTTTGGCTGCTGGGCGGCAGGTCAGTGGCTGGTTGTGTCTGGCTCTGTCATGGCCCCTCTGTGCCTGCCTGCCCCCCCTCTCCCCGCCACCTCAGCTGGTCAGAGCGGAGCCTCGTGCTCGTGCACTTCCGGTGCTCTGGCCTCCGAAGGCCTGACTGATCACGCGCGCCCTGTCACGAGGTCTGCATGAACTCCTCTGCTGTCTTCCTCCACCGGAGCCCGGCGAAGACCTCGCAGAAGGGCCTTTGCTCCCACGTGGACTGCGGGCCAGGGACCCGGGGCGTCCCGCTTGGTGGGTCCCCAGGAGAAGCGCTTAGCTCGTGGGTCTTGTCCGGAAGCGGCTCTCGGAGACCATCCCTGTGCCTCTGACCTTCACTGCCCCGGGCCCGCTCCACGTTAAACGCTGGCGGTTTGTTTTCCGGGCACATCTTCAGGCGGTATGTGGCTGTCCCTGGTGGCGCTGCAGAGCGTCCCCCTTTGAGCCAGCACAGTCTCAGATTATTCCCCCCGCTCTGCCATCGAGACTCTTGTTTCATAGGGCGTGCGGGCTTGACCCCTTGTGAGTGCTTGGGCTGGCAGCAGTCACAGGGATCTGGTTCGCTTAGGTCAAAAGCTGGATTGCACCTGGGGAGTTGAGACCCGCATGGGGCAAGAGCCCCCCGTGCCTCTCTCCCAGGGGTGCGTGGCTGGTCAGGTCCTGGCTCCTCCTCTCAACCCTGCCACGGTCCGCGGCCTGTCAGCCAGAGAAGTGCGTGGGGAGCTGCCAGCCTCTGCTGGTGGCCACGTGCTGTCTTTCGGCAGAGCGCGCCGGCAGGGCACAGGACCCTCTCCCTCCCCTGCGGTCTGCCGAAGGCTGAAGAGCCTTTTCGTGGAAACGTAGGAAGGGAAACGACCGATCCTGGGCCTCAGTCAGCGTCCCTTGTTGGTTTGCTCTTGGGAGAGCACGCGCGTCGCTGCAGGCCGGCGGTTGGCTGGGCACGGGTGGGGAGGCCGCGTGCCGCCGAGGAGCTGCGGGGGCCTCGTCTCCCGGGCCGTTGGGGCACCTCCTCTGCCGTGCGGTCTCCGCGCCTGTCTGGAGGATGAGCGTGTGCGCCGCCTACCTCCAGGCCCCTCCGCGTTCCGTCCTGTGCGGCACCTGAGCGTGTGTCCTTCCCCTCCGCCAGGGCCGAGGGAGGCCGGCGGCACGGCTACATGGGGCACCTGACGCGCATCGCCAACTGCATCGTGCACAGCGCCGACAAGGGCCCCAACAGCACGCGGCTGCAGCAGCTCCTCAGAGGTGAGTGCCGGCTCAGCGCCTGCGCCCGAGGCCCGGGGGCGTCCCCCCGGCTGTCTGCTCAGGGTCTTCTCTTCCTGCTTCACGAGGCGTTCGGGGCGTCCTTGAGCAGGTGCCCTGCCCGTGTCTCTGCAGCCCCTGGGCCGTGTCGGCCGAGGCGGTGCGCCGCGTTCCCCGCCTGGAGCCCCGCAGAGCCTGCCCGGTGGTGCGGGGCGCTCGCGGCGGCTGTGGCGTCCCCTGGGCTGCGGCCGCTCGAGCCCTTGGTTTCCCCTGACGGCCCCGCGGTGGCCTGCGGGCTCTGTCCTCCGGCTGGTGTGCGGGCGGGCGTCTGTTGGCGCCTCCCCTCTCTGTGCTGAGGGGGCGCCGGGCCTCAGGCCCGCCCAGGGGAGCCCGGGCGAAGCCGAGTGCTGCCTCCGTGGCGGGCACTTGCCCGGGGGGGGCACCTCTGAGAGCTTGCGCCTGGGCGCAGACCACACGGGCCGGGGCACCCTCGGCCTTGTGAGGCCGTCAGAGGCTGCTTGGATTTCCCAGAAAGTTGCTCGTTTGTTCTCTAACACCCGTGGAAGACAAACTTCCTGTGTCCCTGGTCGGCCCTGCATCTCAGCGCTCAGGGCCATGGAGGGCTCCGCCGGCCGCCATGGGCGGTCACGGGCCAGGTGCCAGTCAGTCTCTCAGGAAAGAGGGGTGGGGGGTGCAGTCGGGGTAGCATTTTCACCCTCTTGCATGATCAGGGTGGGTGATCCCAGTCCTGCTCCCCGCTCCCACCACCTCCTGTTTCCAGGTTAAATTTCCACCCAAAGCTCGAAAATGTGAGCTTCATCTTAGGGTTCTTGGCGTCGAGTGGCGACACCTGGTGGGGGGAGGGGGCTCGGTTCCTGCAAGTGTTCGGGGTGCAGACACGGTGGGGCTTTGTCGCCCTGGCCCCCTCAGAGCCATGCTGAGCCGGGCGGGGGGAGCCGCTGCTCCTGCTGAGGAAGTCACTCTTCTCGTCCCGGGGCTGGAGCGACCGCCTGCTGTCCTTCTCTCCGCAGATCTGCCCGACGAGGTCAGGGAGCGGTGGGAGACGTTCTGCACCAGCTCCCTGGGAGAGACCAACAAGAGGAACACGGTCGATCTAGTAGGTTTTACGAGGTCACGTTTCTGTGACTTGGGGGGTGTCCGGTCAGCGCCACATCCTGCCTGCGAGGACCGGAGGGGCGCAGACCCCGCTGGTGGCTCGTCACCCGTGTCGGCGCCCAGTCCTCTCAGCATGTCCGCAGACTGCCGCCGCCGCCTTGGTGAGCTCGGGCTGGCTGCCCCGTCCTCAGGTAGCCCGGGGGCTCGGCAGCCTCGGTGTCCCTTCGGGTGGCCTCTGACGTCGCTGCCTTGAGCCTGCCCCTCTCTTGTTCGCAGCAGGGAGTTTTGTAGATGGCTTTGCAATCCCAGCCTGCAGCTCTTCAGTGGAGCTGCGCTTCCAGCGAGGGAATAATGGCATTGATAACATTTTTAGCTGTGTTGGACTTTGGAAAGTATTCTTTCTGAAACGCAGTGTCTCGCGGTAAGTATCGCCCCGGCGCTCGCGGACCAGAGCGCCCCCCTGAGGCGTGCAGGCTGAGTGGGGGGCGGGGGGCGTGCTCTCTCCGCCTGACCCCAGCCGCTGCCAGCGCCGGCTCCTGTGGCCTGGAGCGCCCCAGCGACTAGCAGCGCGGGGACCTCACGGCCGCCGAGAGCACGAGGGCCGCAGAGCAGCACGTCCTGGCCCTGCTGGGCCTTGGCCTCCACTCTGCTGGTTGTCTCCCCAGGTCTCGCTGGCTGGCGGCCGGTGGCTCCCAACGGGCGGGTGCGACGGTGGCGTTAGGGGGCACGCAGTTCGGGGGGTCCTGAAGCCCGGGCCTTCGGGGCGTCGCGGCCAGCAAGAGGCCGGTGCCCCTGACGGCCCGAGTCCGTGAGAGAGGCTGCACCACCCTGGCGGGGCTGCGGGCTTCGCTCGCCCCCGGCGGCCAGGCCGGGTTCTCGAGCAGCGGGTGTTGTCGAGGGAGGCCGCCCTCCCGCCGCTCAGCTGAGCCCCGTCGCTTCACGGTCCCCTCCGCGTTGAGCCCGTCCTGCGAACGGGGGGCTCGGGTGGGCCGAGGGCGTGTCTTCCTGCCGCAGAGGTGCGCACGGGGGTGTCTGGCTCCATCCGGGAGCCTTGCCTTGGAAGCGCCTTTCACCGGCCTCAGAGGTAGACGTGGAAAAGCCCCATGGGCGTTTCTTTCCTGGCCTTCTTTCGCGAGAACCGCCCCTCTGGCCGCTCAGCCGGCCTCTCCCGCCAGCCGCTTGGCGTCCAGGCCGTCCCTGCCGTGGCCAAGTGGGCGCCGCGCGCCTGTAGCCCCAGCCAGGGCGGTCCTCTCAGCCCACACCTCAGCGAGACGCACACCCCCAAGCGGGGAACCCCGTGAGCAGCGCTCCTGGTCCACCGCCTGCTGCCCGGCCGTGTCCTCCTGGGACCACGCCTGTGTGGTACGGTCACACCGCCGGCGCCTGTGGGCCCCGCCCCAGCTGGAGTACCCCCCTCCCGCTGGAGTACCCCCCTTCCG
>PVHY01030427.1:0-13439 GCA_004024945.1 Uropsilus gracilis
GAGAGAGAGAGAGAGAGAGAGAGAGAGAGAGAGAGAGAGAGAGAGAGAGAGAGAACAAGACAAAATGTGTTATCTTTTCTTTTTGTAGCCTACTCAGGATGCTGGGAAGTGGGGAGCCTCACCTTCTGTCTCCCTGTGATGTGTCCCCGCAGTGGAAAATATCCCCTCCCAAGGTGACTTTGTATATCAGTCCACTACAGCATCAACTCAAAGTACAGGATCTTATAATGTAAAAAATGTGCAGTTGTTGATGATATTTAGGTACTACAATTAAGTATAATTCTCCATAACTTTGGATCCCTTTTGAGCCTTGTTGGGCATTCATTCCATTACACAATGCTACATTAGCAAATACCTTCAAGATAAGACCTTCTCTAATTTGAAATAGCCTATGGAAATTCCTGTAAGTTTTGTTTTGTTATTTTTTTAAATTTTAATGGTTTGGGTGAGAGGATATATGAGATATACCCTAAAAGTTTCAACGAAAGGCACCAAAGTGGGTACTCTGCAGTACCACTTTGCATCTTTCAAAATAGCTCTTCATCTACTAAAAGAGATTCTAAAAAATGTTTACATCTAAGATCATATTAAAATCATACTAAGATCCTAAAAATTATTTACATCTTTCTTGGCATAGTTACTGCGTATGTTAACCTATTCACCTTCGTTCATTAAATGATTCTGCACATAGCAGAATGTGCCAAATAACATCACTGCAGTGCTTCTATTTTTGGAGATTTTGTTTTACCATTGGGAGAACTATAAATGATCAATGACCACTATTGTACAGAATAAGCTATGCACTATTATTACTACTTAAAATATAGAATTTTTAAATTCTTAAAATATAAAATGTAATCATTTCCTCATTTTTAGAGTCTAAAGAATAGAAATCATCAGTGCAACAATATCTTCATAGTAGTAATGGTTCCATTTTATACTCTCTGAGGAAAAGTCTGGTTTAAATCATGGTGAATCTTATGCTGTAAATGCATAAGTTTTGTTCTGCTTGTATAAGATCTATTTTTTGTGATTTTACCAGTAAATATTCTTTAATAAGGAAAAGTGTATCATTTATTGAATAATAATTTGACTTCTATAATTGCAACAACAGTTAAAGAAGTTGTATTTATGTTTTGTCTAGGCCTTGGATTGTAGCAATACATTTAACCTGATATTGCTTAGCAGAAGAGCTACTACATGTCAACTTTTTTCATTAAATATAAAGCAAAAGTTTTTGCAAGTGAGAAGGCATGGCGACACATGGTGGTAGCAGTTGACACACAGAAAAGACATATGGTGTGTTTTGGAAGTAAAGTCAGCTATACTTTCTGATGAATTGGAATTGGATTGTGCCAAAAAAGAAAAGGAAGTGTAGCTATAGTTTGTGTAGTGGGAAAATTATTGCCTTTTCTAGAATGGAAAGAGTAGAAGAACAGTAAGCTCTGTGAGACAGGAAGGAAATAAAACAAGACTTTTATTCCAGTCAGGTTAAATTTGAATGACTTACGTGTACATGGAAGTCCGTGTGTCAAGTTTAAATTTGAATATGTCAGACCTAGGGGAAAAATGAAGATTGAGGACTTACGATTATATTGATTCTCTTTAAAGTTATGGAGGTGAGATTTTGTGATTAAAACTATAGAGCTGTATTCCAATATTTAATATCAGAAAATCAAGAATTGTACAAATGAGGAAGGACAACAGAGATTTTTATAGGCATTGTTTCATATTACCTTCTATTTTCTTATATTTAAAAAATTTCATATGTTTTTTTTTTATTTGATATTTTGAAATGCTATGAAAAGCCTCACTGTTTTCAAGTTGCTCACACTCTGAGTGGCTCACTATCTACCAACTCCATTCCCCAAACACTATTTTTTCCTGTGGAAGTTTCCTGTGGACGTTGCAAAAGTATATATCTTCTGGAATTTAAATGATGTCCACATAAAAATAAAGTGTCATCAAAGTAAGTATCAAAGTGAGATACCTGTCAGTAAGAGAAATATCCCTAGTGTGTGTATTTATACTATTTGTCAGTCATGTGTATTATTTTATTGCTTATTAGATAAAGCAAACTGCACCCCATGGCATTAGCAATAAATGTCACCCTCATTGGACCTGAATGCTGTGGTTATTTGTGTTATGATCATATTCAATAATTAATCTAATAATCACTACTATGGTTTTGCTATGCATGTCTAACTTCCAATTTTCTACATGAATATAGCATTAATGCCTCAGTTGTAATACAACTCACATATTATTGTGTAATTCGATGAGCTAAATCTGGCGTCAAGAATTTAAAGCTGCAACAAATCCGATCTACAGCAGATGGCACCCTAAAGGCAGGATCTCCGGAGGGTACTTAAAGATTCAGCATTTCTGGTCTGGGAGGGAGGGAAAGCGCAGAGAGACTCTTAAGAAAATGGTATTATGGGAAGCCTGCAATTGTGTTCCTTTGAGACACATTTTTATTGAAACTATTTCATTTTTGTTTGAATGTCAGAATCAAAGGCATGTGTTATTGTGAAAATGCCTATATTTTAGTAACTGAGTATATAAAAGATAGTGCTGCAAATTGAAGTACCACAGTGCAGTTGCTAAGAAGCACTATAAACCTTAATGCATTCACATGTTTAAGGATGAACAAAAATGTTTTAATATTGACTCATGTAGATGGAACACAGATATTACCTAAGTATTTAATTTAACCTTGATAAAAATGAAGACATAAGAAAATTATTGACAATTTTAGCTGAAATTTGCTAATAGACCCAGATATTTACTACTTAATTATTATAGTCTTAAGTACGTTGTTTTCTATTATTATCTAACATGAAACTGCAATATGTAGAGAAGACAAGCTACTAATAAAATAATGAATCAAGTAATAATTATAACAAATATTATTGAAAACAAATGTTTCTCTTATTCTATGATTAGATGAACCCTGGTTGGTGCAGGAGTTTAAGGTGAAAAATTAATTAAAATAAGAGATGATATTCACCTCAAAATATACAAATATTATTTTGTAATTCATAGTCTTCTGCAGAGTCAACAGATGTTCTCTGTGACGACCTGACCATATAGTTTGTACTACAACAACTGCAATCAAGATATAAGAAAGTGATTATAAATGACACATGCAAATGAATACTGCTGGACTACATTAAGCTTTATCTATAACTAGATAGCAGACAAGATCTAGTTTTTTTTGTGGACTTGCCATTCCAAATAACCAGAGAGGGGTGGCTAACGTTTTTAGGAGTCGGTAAGTATGGTTAAAGGTATTAATTTTGGGAACCAGAATATATACTCTATCTCACCTCTTACTAGATTAGTTTCCTACATTCTTTGCATTATTGAAGTAGCTGTTGTCATATTGCCTCCTTTATTTCAGATTTACTTTTACGTTTTCTCGCTTCCTTTTTTTAAAGTAGTGACTAAAATTATGTTTATCCCTTTAAAGCTATCTTTATTGCATTGAGTTTTGCACCATCTTTTTGGTTATTTAATTAATTTCTTCATTTTTATCATTTATATCTTTCTACTAAGTTTTCATGTATTCTTCTAGTTTCTTCTGTAAAAGTACATTGCTTTTCTGAGATTTTTATTTTTCATTGATGTGGACCTTATTATTATGTACATCTCTTTTAATATCAATTTTGGTGCATCCCATAGGGTCTGGTATTTTAATTTTTATTGGTTTCCAGATAATTTTTAAAGGCCTCTTTAATTGACGCAGAAGTTATTTAAAAGAATTTTGTTTCATCTCTACCTCTTTGTATTTTCCTTAGATTTCTTTCTATAGTTAAAAGCTTTCCTTGTTTATTTTTATTTCATCAGGCCCCACAACCCCCATCCTTAATATCTTCAATCTCTTTATTTAGCACTTGTTTTTTATGTTCTTGTATCACTTATTTGTGATCCTGAACCAGTGTTTCTGAGTCTAATTAAATTCTAGGACTCTGGAGATTTTCATGATTTTTGTTTTAAAAGCTCCCTCAAATTTTTTGCTCTTTACTTGGAGATCTCTGGAATGCTATTCACCAGATGGTACATTTTGTGTTCAGGTGTTCTTTGTTTCCTAGGCATGTGTGTGGCTTTATTTGGCTTTTCTGGTTGGGATACTATCTTTAAATTTGTTTGCTTATCTTTTTACTTATAAGTTGGCAGCAGTTGAGGATGGAGATAAAACTGGAGTTCAAAATCTCAGTCTTAAAAATATCAAAACAAGCCCTAGAAATAGATTGCAGAATTGAGGCTACCAGAGAGGGAGAAGGTAAGAACAAAGCATGGAGTGAAAACTGTGGGTATTTGATGGTGGTAGTGGTGTGGTGGCATACATGTGAGGAGGGGTGAAATTACTTGCCAAAACATATAATGGTGTAAATCAAGTTACCTCAATGAATTAAAAGAAAATAATGCTAACTAAAAAAATAAAAAAAAAAGAAAGTAACTGAAAAACAAAACCAGTATTCCTGTGGAGGAAGGGCAGTATATGGTGCAGTTTTACGCTGCCCCATCTCTTCTGCATCTAGGATAAGCATTTCTTCAGGGAGGCAAAATTATCAGGACCTACCTCTTTGTTTCTTCTCTTTGTGATGTGCAGCAGGTCTTTCATATCTCCTAGCAAGGAGGGGAAAGGGCGATTCCACCACCTGTACCGCCAGAAGTCATATTTCCTATGACAACCAGTTATCTTCGTTTCTATATGTATATCTATATCTATATATATTATAAAATACAGTTTCCCCTTCACTAAACAAATTCTCCATGAACAGCTATATGCTGTACTTTTTGTGCCTAGTCCCAGTTTGGTAGGTTGAACGTAATGACTCCTATCCTGACCATAGCTCCTGCTCCCTCTCTCTGTCTCCACAGTGAACCTTAAGCCTTAAGTAAAATATCCATGAGTCAGTACTCTGTGACTCTTAATAAATAATGTAAAATTTCCTTAGAGCAACATTTACTTTTTCCTAGCTGCACTTAGGTAACAGGTTAACTACAACTATTTTATTTTACCATGTTTTGTGAGGGATCAGATATTTATCATTAGCAATCAGCATAGGCAAGTGCCACATTAAGTTTACTGCTGAACATCCTATTCTATCCTTCACTGTATTACATCCCAATTGTCCTATTTTATCTATCACCCTTCCCCTTTCCATTCTGGCAACTACTAACTGACTTCTATTTTAAACTTTTGTTTTATTTAACTCATTTTTTTTTCTATTATGTAGTGGAATCAGTCAGAAAAAGACAAACATATTATTCTACACATATGTAGTACATAAAGGAACAAGCAACCATATATGGATCTTCATGGGTGAAATGGTAGAGGGAGAAACCTGGGGAATACAGCTATGTTTTATATATATTTATATATATATATATGCTTATATATACCTTATATAAACCTTATATAAACCTTATATAAATATATAACATATATGTTTATGTATACCTTATAAGAAATAAATACCATACATGTTAACATATATATGTTAATTAATAATATATGCTGATTAATACCTAATACATGTTTATATATATGTGGTACTTAGTTTGTAGTGTCTTTACTTAATATGATTCAGTTTATACATAGACTCAGTCTTCAGTTGTCTCACAGGTATACTTTGAATGATAATCTCTAAGAATATAAGAAGAAAGGATGAAAGGAAAGAGAAGGAAGAAAAAGAGGAAAGAGGGAGAGAAAAGGAAGGAAAGGAGGAAAGAGAGAGAGGGAGGGAAGGAGGGAGACATGGTAGCATAGAAGCAGCTTTGAAGATGGGAGAATGGGGCCAAAGAAAGCAAATTCCAAAGGAGATTAACTGGTCATGCTCTAAACTACCTCACCAAATTCAAAACAGCCAAACCAGCACCTTTGGTATAAGAAGAAGGAGGAGCTCATGGGATATTTCTGGGTAGAGATAAGATTAATCCCAATAGCTGAAAACTGACACTGAGCCTTGGCACAGTGACATGAGCCAGTCACAGGGAGACCAGTGGGTTTGTGAAATAATTGGGAAATAAGTACAAAATCCCTGAGACATAAGGCCATTTTGAGATTCCTTGCTTCTCCCTGGCCCACTATGTTTTATTCCTCTCCTCTTCTCTGTTATAGCACTCTTCTTGTATCTGTTATTCTAAATAAATTTGTCATTTTCCATTTACTTGCATCTGTCCTCGAAATTCCTTTTATGGTTCATCAGATAAAAACTCTGGTAAAATCACAGTAACAGAAGGAAGCAGAACTTTTCCTCAATAATGGAATATACATGGTTCTATTTAGAAAATAAAGTCAAGCTTAAAATCTGAAACTTATATAGGTGTAGGGCATGTGATATATTCCCCCAAAAGTCAGATATTGAAACCCAAACCACCAGTGTGACTGTATTTGGAGAAAGATCCTTGAGAGGAGTAATTAGTCTAAATGAGGACTGTAGGTCTTAGTATTAATCTCCCCTTTTCTTAATATTTACATCTTATAGCTACCATATTATCTTTAAATACTATAGCTTAAATATGATATCCTATTATGACACTTTTTAACCTATGTGTCACTAAATCCTTTGCTTTCTCCATCATTTATTTCCTCATTGTTTCTATAGCTAATTATTTCATTCAAATTTACATTGCCCTAAATATAGAACTGCTAATATAGTCTTATAACCAATAAGCAATTTTGCAAATCATTTGTGAGCTCAAACTATGAAGTCACATAGAGTTTGAATAGTATAAATCACTGACAATTAACAAAGTTATTGTCTTCAAATATCACCTCATCTATAAAATGAAGAATTGAATAATAGTATATTCAAAAATTAATTATAATTAAGTCACTCTTAAATCTTATGTTATTTTCTTCAAAAATTCCAGCAATCCCCTGTTTCATAAAGACAAATCCAACACCTCATTCTCTATTAAAATCTCTTCAGAATCTGATTATTTAGCCTTATCTCCAAGTTAATGTCTCTGATCTGCTCCAGTCAGTGAACCATTTTCATTATTCCCTTGCTAAGCCATGCTGACTTCTTACTGTAAACAGTTGGAAATTTTATTTCCTAAGTCTTGGCATGAGCTTATCTTCTTAACTTTGTCTGTGAAAATACTTAGCCTCAAATTTCACCTCTTTAATAAGTTTTCATTGATATTCTGATTGCCTCCAGTGTTCATTTATTGTCCATATCTCTGTACTAGAATTTTGTTGATGTTAAGATCAATGTATCTCTTGTCCAAGCTAGAGATCACATCTTTATTTCCTTTGTTTCCCAGAGCATTAGTAAAACCATGGGTAAGAGTGGATCTGATTAAATATTCCTTATTGTGTGAAGAGAATATATATTTTATATAGAAGGAAGATAATTCTATTATCTTGATAAATGTCTTCAATTTACTTTCTATATTTTAATTGAGTTTATGCCACAGTTAGGAGTACTTGTTGATTCTTATCAAATTGAACTCTGATTTCTAGATTTTATAAGAAAAACTATACAGATATATTTCTGAATTTTATTCATTTAAGTTAATAAAATTGAATAAAAATGACTAATTTAATACTAATTCAATAAAATACTAATTTAATAAAAACAAAATAACTTCACTAAAATCTTAATAATATACTAACAGTATACCAACAATAGTATACTAACTTAATAAATAGTATACTAACAAAAATATACATACATACTTCAAACTTATAATATTTAACTCTCTATGCTTATGATAAACATTATCAAACCAGCAGCTAAACTAATGTATCTATCAACTATTATTCCTATTGACTTGAATGTGTTCTACTCAGTGACTCGGCCACAATGATTCAGCCTGGAAGACACAATCATTGTCTCTGTAAATCAGAGAACAAATTCATTTTTGGCTGAAGTAGGAGAGATAACATCCCAGTCTGGGACAATGTTTGGGCATGTTTCTAGCATCCCATTTCAAGTTTTGTTGTTTCCCAGCACAGGTTTCTTCAGCTGTTGCTGGGTATTGTGCCTCCACCATGTGGGTTGCTCCCTGTTGCCTCCACTGGGATTTGGAGTTCCCTTGGATCAAGGGAGCTAATGAAAACAATAAGGGCATGCTGACTGTCATATTCTGACTAATTAACTATGTGGGTCTTTGGCACAGAATTCTCAGGACATCTTCTGGCATCCATGGAACTATGTCAATGGTACTTTACTTACTGGATACAATCTGATTGTTCACTTCAAAGTTCAAATGCACAATTTTCTTCCTATAAAAATAATTTACAAATAAATGTTAAAAGTATCAATTTATAAGAAAATTTTCTCTTAAATAAATGTTGTAAATTCAAAAATAATGTAATCACATGATAATACTAGAAAAAAAACTACCTATGTTTGAAATACTCTTTGTATTTTCATGTAATTCTGGAACTAGATTCATTCATACTTTTCTGCTGAAAATATGGGCAGGAATGTAAAGAATTTGTGATCTGTTTGCATGTATAACAAGTCTTTCAGCTTTAAACATATATATATATATATATATATACACATATGCACACATAGATACACATTTAAACACTTGTGCGTACATATTTATACACAGATGTTACTAGACAAACAGCTTGTCTTTTTAGTATTTATTTCTTTGGGAACAAAAATTTATATTTATATCCAGTTATCCAAATGGCACATTATTATGTACTCTAGTTTTCATATTATGGTAATGTTTGCTCTTCAAAAGTTTCATAGTTGTTACTATAGAATATTCCCTCTTTTAATTCTTTATAATGTTCATATATTTTATGTTTGTGAAAGCATGGACTTATAAAGAGGGCATCTTACCATGTTGGCACAGAAGAGGAGAATAGAATGAGATAAATGACCCTTCATTTATACTTTTCTATGCTGATATAATTACTTTTATAAGTGAATTTATTGTTTTTATCATAAAATTGTCAAACCAATGAAGAATTCTAATGAAATAGACATTTGTTTAAAAAGTCTTAAATGAAATTGAAATACTATTAAGTGTTATATGAAATTAAAATACACTCATGCTAATAATCAGCACAATAGGATATTCATTCATAAGCTTGAAAAAGATTTGAAATAGTTTTAAAATATGGCTATAAGTTCCAACTAAATTCAGTCACCAAAATACTTATTATACATCATATATACTGTAAGTGCTCTTGATGGTCTACTTCACACAAATAAGTTTTCCCCATTTAAAAACATGTAGAGTATTATATTATAGTTACTTGGAGATATATTCATCTTAAGGTATCAGTCAGTTAGAATCCTGGAAGATTTTAAGGCAGTCTTAACTTTTTTTTTTTAATTATCTGATTTATTTATTTTTAAATTTATTATATTATTTTGATTTACATCATTATCTACCCCAGGGTTGTCCCACCTCCTTATCACCTGTGAACCATAGTCTTAGTCTTTTGTGCCCCTTCCACCCCTGATCCTCCCTCCCCCTCTCATGCTCTGTGCTTCAATTTTGCTAAATTTAGTCTTAACCTTTTCTTGTCTGTTAGATCATTTTCTCTTTATCCCTCATAAAAGTGATTTTTGTTTGTATTAGGATATAAAATTGAGACCAGATAATGTAATTAAGTAGTAAACTTTATTGAACAATATTTACTTATTTTTCTAGGGTTACCATTAAGAGTAGTTGATATAGGCCATCATTTAATAAGGTGAAAATCTAGGCCCCCATCCTTTCCTCAATGGGAATGTTTTGGAGGCTTGAATGGTTAAAGGGACCTGATACAGTTGCTATGGGAAACAGGCTAGAAGAAGGATCACTTTATCCTGAATAGAGAAGCAAGCCCAGGATACATTGTGTGTCAAAGGTTGGTGCCCAAGACCAGACATCCCAACACTAACCAGCCTAGACCAACTCCCCAGCCTTAAAAGTCCAAGAAACATATTATAAAAGGGAGGCCCAAATCCTTCTTCATGCACAGACTTCCCCTATCTTGCCCTGCTGCTCCTCTTAACACTGTATTTCAGTAATTCCTCCTTTTCTGTTCTCTCTGGTGTATTTCAACCACAATGCTTCTAATCTCACCCTGATCTCCCTGACAACAAAGTTTCTTTATGGAATAACTCATGTTTTATAATTTTCCAGAAACTATATTATACTATAGTATAAAATATTTTTACTTGATTACTTGAAATTTCTAAGTTCTTATATTTTTCTGTATTTTGTAGCTAATTTTGCATTAATCAAAACTTATATTTTTTGTTAATTTTAGAAGTTTCTTATATTAAATATATATTTAATATTTAAATTTAAGTATTAAACCTCCATTCAGGTATTAGATCTATGTATAAATTGACAGGTTTCCTTTTTAATATGTATTGCTTATTTCTAGTTGTGCATTGAGTCATTTCTGAAATTCCTTGCTGCAGATTTGCATGACATTGTGAACTTTTAAAAATCTGTATGTACATTTTCTTTAATAGAAGCTGGATTTCTTGATGAGGTTTTGCCATTTGTTTACCCATTCACTCATAAGTCATTCATTTAGCCCTTTTTACATGTCTAATCCTGCTTTAGTTCCTAGAGATAGATTAGTCACATCTGTATTGGAGTCACATACAACTTCAATTTCTTTGGAAATCTATTGCCACACAGAACTAGGAAGTACAAGATTGAGTATGGAGCTCTTGTCAGAGAGAGAAATTTAGAATGGTTGTTGTTCTGGTCCTGTCATAGGTTTTCACCTGATGGCTAGAGGTGGAGAGGAGGAAGAGACATAAAATTAAGGTTATTTTTCTCTCCAGAAATTACAGTTAATTTTACTAGACAAAGAAAGCACCAATCATTTATAATTTGGGGTGTTAAAGTTTGTTATTCTGCCAATTGTTTATGTTTTCAAGTGAGTTAAATTTCATATATGCTGTTCTGTGCCTATAATTGATATTAATATGACTATAGAGAGAACAATGTATTTGATTTCTTACAAGTGATTTTTGACAGTTGAACTAGATAAATATTAGTTTTGTATGTTCTTGTGTCAGATCCAGCAGCTCCAAAAAATAAGGCAATAATTACCAGTTTATATGAGTTACAACTAATTAATCATAAAGTTTTAAAATAGAATCCTCATATCAGCTATATTATAAAAATTATTACTAGACTTTCCTTGAAATTTCTAAATTTATTTTCAATTAAATTTGAATTAATTAAAGAGTACTAGTTTAATGAGTACTGGTTTAATGAGGTGCAAAATACAATTTGTGAACAATTTGTACAGTACATTTTATGATGTCTTTTGTGAATTGTTACCAAGACAGCAGTCTAAGATTTTCTTGGCTTTTGATAACTATTTGTTGGATGGTAAAACAAAACTTTGGAAAGTTCTTATTCTCTTTTCTCTCATATTAAAACCAAAGCTTGCCAATTTTATCTGTTTTGTTTATCCTATAACAAAGTTGTTCTCTCTTTTTGTAGTATTTGGAGAGAAGTTCTGAAACTGAGGATGAGTATGGTTATATCTAGAAAATTCAAATCTGGTGTGACCTAAAACTGTGAAAATACCCAATGTCTTAAAAAAATTGGACCTGATAGTGTAGTAAGTTATTTATTATTTTCTGTTAAAATATCATCAGTATTTGTGCAATATTATTAAGAATATCATTAAGCTTCTTTGGAAGATATCAAGATGTATCCTCAGTAAATATATGTTCAGAATGTTAATGAAAATTTGTTCAGAATTTGTTCAGAATTTTAATAAAGTAGTAAGATTAAATGCTAGATTCTAAAGTGAGTCGTATTAATGCTATATTATCTGACAACCATAAAGATTTTTAAAAATAATTTACCTTAAATCCATAAAACTAAAGCCATATAGAAAACCTCTTTAGAATACGTATCACAAGACATTCTTAGAGATTATGCATAGTTATAATATCCCAAGTCTTTCCTTTTACTAATAATCTGCCTAACCAATTCTAGAATAACTTGCTTTTATTTTTTTGCTCTTCCCATTACCCTCATTTTGTCTGTTGCTTTAATTCCTCTGTCTCCTAAAAGAGATAAAGATACTCAGTTGTTTGATATACTGCTATTCAAGATCTTTATTTTTAAGAGTTTTTAAAATTGTTTGGTCAACAAATAGTCTTTTAAAAAATTCCTCTGAATATATAAATGTCCCTTTTAAAAGTGTTATGACCATAAGCCTACTGTCTTTCTGACAGTATGTTACTTTTATAATATGTGTATTTTAAATTTTATATTTTATGTATATCTCTAGTAAATATGGGCTTTCACCTTTAAAGTACAGATTTTAAATCCTTAACTTTGAATGGAAGGCTGTTATTTGTTTCATTTAATGTAAATATTGGAGTATTTGATTGAAATGTGTGATTTTAATATTTGTTCAATTCTATATTCCCTTTTGTATCCCTATGGAGTAATTATTTCAAATTATTTCATTCCCTCTTTTATTAGTCTGTTAGTTGTCATTATTTTTAAAATATTATTTGAGTAGTTGTGATGTTGACTTGGAAAAGTGTTGGGTTCAGGGAGTAGGGTTCTTAAGTTAACTCTGGGAAAAGTTTCACCAGAGCACCCCTTTCAGTGGCAGGAGGCAAGTTTTTCATGAAACAGAGACATTTACTTATATCCAAAGAGGTGGGTTTATTATAAAAAGGGTCAGAAGAATGAAGGCCACTTGCACAAACACAAGCAGGCAGAAAGAGCTGTCCTGAAAAGAACAGGCTTGTTGAGAGAGGCCTGTACAGTACAGGTAGGCAGCCTTGGGAGGAGAACTGTCTGTGCTGATTTGCAAAAGGAGAAGGTTAACAATGAGAAACACTCATATTATCACAAGTGGCCTGGAAGGTTGCTGCCCTGCCAAGGGAGAAAGGTGGTGAGGAATGTAGACACAGAGGGCAGACAGGAGGACTACTGCCCCTTGCTAGTTCAGATATGGAACTGATAGTTTTCTTTTTGGAAAGATTTCAACTCTTTATGGTGGTGTTAACTGCATGCAGATAGCTTGTTTGTGACTACAATTGTATTGCAAACATCAGGTTCACCAATCTATGTACATTCTTTATTAGTTCTAGCAGTTGCACAGACACACCAGGCAGGGCAGTGATAGAGGGGCATCAACAGTTGGGAGGTAGGTGAGATCCCCCAGACCTCCAGAATCTTCAAATTCTTTCTCTGAGTGCTCTCTCATGATGGTGTATATACTCTCTGCACCCCCTTATCTGCTTCTCTTACGCCCAGGTGTAAACACTCACACACCCATACACCCACTGACATAATCATTGAGAACATCCAGTGCCTCAGATGACTACAGTTATACAGGCTGATAAAAGAAAATACCTGACTAACCCTACATTAACTTTTGTTAAATGGATTACTTCTAGGATGTGACTCAGTTGATTTTCTCTTTCCCTCCCTCCCTCCCTCCCTCCCTCCCTCCCTCCCTC
>PVHY01030428.1:0-13430 GCA_004024945.1 Uropsilus gracilis
ATTGCCTTGGGGGGGGGGGGAGTTTGGCACTTTTAGTACCCGGTGCATATATGTAGGCTCCATATAGATTTGGTAAACAGACAGATGAAGAGTGAGTGTGAACCAGTTACATTGGTTAAGTCAGGGATGGAAAGGAAGGATATCATAGGTAATGACTCCTACCTAAAGGAAGCAAGTGTCACCTCCTACTTCAGGAGCTCAAACAAGGGTCCCTTCTAGTGTGAGCACAGACCTCCCTAGGAGATCTCATCATCTTATTGGTTCTGGCACCATACTGCTCAGAGGAAGGAACTCATGCAGATGGAAGTCAGCCTAGTTCTTGCACCGCTCAGAGGGAAGGATCGGTGATGAAGAGGATTCAGAAAGAGCACTATAAATTGGAAACCACCACAGCTCTCAGGGTGAAACGCTGATGACATGACACAGATAGAAACAACAGGCAAACAAATATTCAATTCCCTCTTTCCTATTCCTGTGTCTGAGTCTCCCTCCAGTGCCTCTCACAGAGACCCTAAGAGAGATTCACGTGACCAAGAATTACAGGTTGCAGAATTCCCATCCCAGCATCTCACAGCAAAGTACAAAAGCAGGCACTTAGAGCTTAGAGTGAAATAACTTCATAACCTGCATAAAAAAACATTTCTTTACAAACTCTAATTAAGACTCCTAACCGTGAAAAGTGTTCTAGTTTTATGACTGAATGCATGAGCAAAATAAAACAACATTTGATTTTACAACTGTGGAGAAAGTAAGTTAGGCAATGATAATAAATAGCACTATAACTAATATAAAATTTGATTTATGGGACTCTAGTTTATACGTTTACCTCATAACTTGCCCTCCTGAAAGGTATGGAAGTTGGCAGAGGCAAACACTAAAACTGACTAATATTATGATATATGAAGGATGGCTACACTGCTTGCTAGTCCTCATACTCGTAGACAGACAGACTCTAGCTCCCTGCTGTTTACTTGGATTTGCAGCTACATTGACACTTGACATTCTGAAACATTTGAAGCTATGGAGTAAGAAGAGAAAATGCAAATGACCAACAGGCATATGAAAAAATGTTTGACATCACTTATCCTCAGGGAAATTCACATCAAAACTAAAAGGAGATTCCATTTCACACCATTAAGAATGACCATATTAAAAAAAATAAAAGTAAAAAAAATTAAAAGAAAAAGCAACAGTTAATGCTGTGTGTAGGTGAAGAGAAAGGATCACTCTTACACTGTTGGTGGGAATGCAAACTGGTCCAGCCACTGTGGAAAGCTGTGTAGAGGACCCTCAAGCTACTGAAAGTGGAACTACCATTCAACCCAGCAAATCCCACTTCTGGGAATTTACCCAAATGACACGAAAACACTCATTTGAAAGGACACCTGTACTCAAATGTTTACTGCAGCACTATTTACAACAGTCAGGATATGGAGACAACTCAAATGCCCCAAATCAGATGAATGTATCAGAAAGTTGTGGCACATGTACACAATGGAATATTGCTCATCAATTGAAAAAGACAAATTTGATGTATTTGTGATAACAATGATGAAGCTAGAAGAAATCATGTTAGTGGAAATAAGTCAGAAAGATAAAGAGAAATGTAGGATGATCTCACCTCTATGTGGGGTATAGGGAAAACAAAGAAAAGGACAAGGAAAATTTAAACCTAACTCTCAGCAGAACAAAAACATAGAGCAAAAACAGAGCAAAAGAGGGGGGTAAAATTGGGGAAGGGGTGGGCACAAGAGATTAAGGTGATGGTCTACAGGTGATAAGGTAGTAGGATAACCTTCAGGTAGACAATGCATCTCAATATATGATACACCTATATAATTGTTGATTTTATAGACTCTTTTGATCCTTGGTATCTTATATTCAAAATATTTAAAATATAGTTTTGCTCTACCTACTTAAGTGGTTTTATTTCTGTTTTTCATAACTGATGGCATAGCTCACCTAGTTTCTAAACACAAAATCCAGAAATATTTTTAAACTTTCCTTTTACTCATAACAACTTTGTCAGATATTATAGTGGGTTTCTACCTACAAATTAAATCTTTATCTAATCTGTTAGCCACCAAATTCTCACCAGCTACTCTGCCTTTATTACCCTGATTGTGATCCAGAATGTAAGGCTGCAAATATCTCTAACCATGATTTCTAATATTACCTGTTGCCATGCATCTTTCTCTTGCCATTTCAATGATCACCAAGCTATTCTAAAAAAGCGATCCTTGCTCTGCCTTCCTGTTTTATTTTTTTTATTAACACTTCTTCATAGTTGTGTAATGTGCATACTTCAGTTCCTTATGTTAGTCATTTTTCTTCTCACATAAACATCTATATAAAGGACCTCCATTCATATTCTTTCTCTGCAGCTTTTATTATAATGTTTTAAATTTTAGATAGTATTTCATAAAATATATATATATATCATGCATCACATTAATTTATTTTATTCATTGTTTTTTTTCCCTCAGTAGACTATACAGTATGATTCACTAGGGCATATTCACAGGGTTAGAGTTTATTACATAATTTTATATGTAGGCTTGACTAATGTATTATAAATATGAATATCAAAGTATTGAAATGCTAGTAAATCAAGTGGTAAAATATCTTTAAATCACAGTTTAGTTAAATGTCAGTGATTATGTTTTAAATTCAAAAGCCAGAGTTTGAAGAAAGCACTCATACTTTTCTGATAATTTTTGTACAATCAAAACATGTATGATAAAATGCTAAGTAAAAATTATGTAGACATGATTCTTACATATTTTCTCTGTATAAACATCATTTAATGGAATGGGCAATGATGATTCATTAAAATTATTTGTTATATGCAGAAATAAAAGAAAACTAATAGCAACTGAATCATTATTGTTTTCACATTTTTTTTCTTATCATTCAATGAATGTGAAATATATCCTTTCCTTAATGTATCATCGTTAGTAGTGATTTTTATACTTAATTTGACAAAATTCACTTTTGGCATCTCTATAATGTTACAATTCACATGACACACATAATATTTAAGATTCATAACCACTTATTGCTTATTAATGAATATTTTGCCATATTTGCTGCAAGGTCCCTTAGGGAAATATTCACTCTCTTCCAATTATCACAAATTTGACTACTATTTCCTATTCCTTATAGAAATTTTCTCTACTAGAAATTTATTAAAAATGCTTTAGCTCAAAAGTTCATCGCATATATTTTCTTATTTAATTATCATGAAATCTTGTCAGAAAAATCTCAGGTCACCAAGAAGGTCAAGTATTATAGTCACTACTATAAGAACTATGTATATGATCAAGTGAGGCTCACATCTATTTTACTGATTATAAACTTTACAGCATGAGATATCTGAAGTCTCTATTAACTCATGACTTTGATCTTTATGCTTGAAAAAACATTCTTAGCATCTTATTTTTAGGAACTATTTTTCTCATAAACATTATCAACATTGAAAATCAAAACAAACAGTAGAAAACATCTTCCATAATTTCTTCATCAGCTCAGGCTGCTATTCTAAAGTAACACTAGCAGAATTTGTCGCATAGACCCTATCCTCAGCTGTGCACATAAGGACAGAAAGATCTGGAATATCTTCCCTTTTGCAAGGCTACAGACCCTACTATGTTAGAGCCTTACACCCCCTGAAATGTAAGTATTGTTTTGAAGGTCCTATCTCTTAGTACAGTGAACTTGAAGGTCAGTTTCAATCTAAAAATTGAAAAAAGGGGGACGTAATTCTGCCTAAAGCACATACTAGAACAATTTTGAACTTCCTTGAAAAATCTAGACATCTGTGATTCTTTTTTAAAATGAAATTCAGGTTAGCAACAGAAAACTAATCAATTATATCTGTTTGCTAATTATACTTAACAAAAATAAAGTAAATTTCATCATATCTTCATGACCAGAGGTAGTTTTAGGACTTGAAGCAAGCCTCCAACTGAAGTTAGGTACTTACCCTCCTCCAAGAAACTGGGAGACATGAACTTTATCTTCCTTAGCAAATTCATTTCAAAGAGACTTGTCAGGGTCATGATAAAGACATACTGAGTTAAAAACTTGGCAAAAGATTGAGAAAAGGATTTACAACACAAAGTGAGAGGGAAAAATCATGATTACAAGTTATATAAAAAAGTTTTATAAAAGGGAGGTCAGAGAGTCTTTACACCCATGACTATGAAATCTTACAGGAGTTATAAAAGTGATTTCAGTCTATTCAACACCTTGAATAGGTCTTATCGGATCCTAAGCAGTATAACAATAACTGCCCAAAAACAAAGAATAAAAAAAAGAAGAAATGGATTCCTTTCACTATTGACCAACACTTGCAAGAAATTGTTATTGCAAAATACAGTCCTGGAAGTGAATCACCAAGACTGTGATAAAAAGAATAAACTCATAGTAAAATAATAATTCACCCATTTAATCTCAGTTTAAAAATCGATAATTTTTGGCTTGGTATTTATTGTTTGATGTGCGTACCCAAATAAATAGTATTCAAATATATTTCTCTCTAAATATAGATATAAATAGTATACCAAGGATAAGACCTGTCACATAATATTAGGGGGCTGTGGCCCCCAGTACTGGTGTTAATGTATTAAAATAGTTATTGTTAGCATTGGTGGGTGGGAATTTGGAGAAGGAAAGTTAAGCCTTCTTGGGAGAAAAGAGGATTAAAGGATCAGAGGGGGGGAAGAGAATAAAAGACATGGAAGGAGACAGACATGGGGAGAAGGAGGGAAGAGAGAAGAGAACAGTAGAGAACAGAGAAGGGAAGAACAGACAAGAGAATAGAAGAGAACATAGAGGAGAATGGAAAAATAAGGAGCAGAGAGGGGCAGCAGGAAGGCTGGAGGCCTCAGATCTGCCACTGTCATGTAGGGTGGCAGGGGAGGGAAGGAAGCCAAGATGTGGGCTTCCATCCCCAGCCCAGGCCTGTGAGGAGCCCGGGGAAGCATGTTGGAGACACGTGTCTCCAACACGCGAGCTGTCTTGGAAATGTAGTGTTTGAAAACTTGGTTTAATTTTAAAACTGCAAAGCTTGGAAATCTTCTGGAGAACTGAGGAGAGTTTGCTGTGTTGTCGTTTCACAGTGAGGTGTCTGAAGCGCTCACTGTTGCTGTATTGAGTGAGTTTTGCAGATGCCAGGCCATTTTGGAGTTGGAGCTGAAAGAATGCCAGAGCTGTGCCTTTTGGAGAAGAACTGACAATGCCATCTTGGTCTTCCTGAACCTCCTGCTTTCAGAGAAGGATGGACATCACCCTCTTGGCTTCTTCTGGCTTGGAGGGAGTGTAACTGTGTCTTCTGAAGAAGTGGCAATGCCATCTTAACTCCTTTATCCGCTTGAGGTGGGGCAGTTACCATTTTGTGGAGGCACCTGGTTGTTGCAGCCATGTGCGCTTCGGATGAGAGGCTGGACTGTGTGGTAAGATTACTAAAGGGGCTCCCTTATACCCCTCAGTGACTTTTGTCTAATTTGTCTTTTATTGAGTAAATTTGTTTTTGCCTCCCTCTTAATGTTGATGTGGTCTTGCTGCTGCATGCACGGGCTGGGAAGAACCTGATGTGTGGCTGGCTTTAATGGATCAGTCATCTCTCTAAGTTTGGGTAAGCACCCCGTTTTGTTTGTGTGGTCACCCAATTTCAATATTTCTCAGATATAAACAACTGCTATGTAGATATATAAACATTCTGTTTGTGTTCATTTTATCCTTCTAAAATGACTATGACTTCTTTGTACTTACAACGCTTTTAATTATTGCTAATAATTTCCTTATGACTAAGTTTAAGTTAAAACAAGCAATATGCAGTTACTATCAAAAATATTCTTAATTCTAGAATTTAGTCTGTTAGCTACTGAAATGAATTGGGTTGAAGAGGTTGCTTAGTAGAACCAAGCCAAACTTCACACCTTTTAGATGTTTCTTTTGTCTTGTTTTTTTTTTCTAGAAGTTTAATATTTTCCCTAATATTCTACTATGGATATTATGTTTGTAGGATTTCAATCTTGTTATAAAAAATGCTAATTTGACTTAGTAAAAATGTAGCTATTAAAGAAGGTGGATGAATCCCAACAACCAGTTCTCTAGTGCATCTCTACAATGGATAATTTTGAAGACCCTTGTTTCCATAATACCATTTTCAGCATTATTGGTAAATGCAAAATTCTGCTCTAGAAAGAATAAAACAAAATGATAATATACTTCTAACAATGCTAAATATATTTAATGATCTAATACTTTGTGATATTTAGGCAGAACTTGTAAGGGGTAGGAAATATAAAAGAGTAAGTCAGAACACTACATGATTTACTAAAGAGTGTGTAATACTGATAGTTCTTCTTTCATGTAGGTAAATTACATCATTCCTAAGTTTACCCCTGTTGGTGACCACCTGTGTGACCTCATACAGACACCGTTTGCGACTTTCCTCAGATACAAAAGAAATTCTTGATGGATAATCATACGATTTGGGAGACTAAAGTATGCCCAGGAAAGACTGATTCAAGTTAATCTGGTGAGAATATAGACTACCCTAGCGTGTCTTCTGTCTGATGAGTTCCTTTCTCTTTCCAAAAATGTATTGCAGACATATGTTCAGAAGTCTAATGAGACAGAAAAAAGGGGGAGAGAAAGAGTGGGAGGCAAATTACAAAAGTTTGCTATTTCAAGGTCAAAGTATTCTTTCTATCGCACCTTCAGCATGTTTGAAATGTTTACCTACCTCGTCTCTTCTTTGTTGCTCTGTGGTGATTTAATGGAATGTGTGAGTGACATAAGTTTGTCTTTTTTGGTTGATGAATAGTATCCTATTGTGTACATATACTACAGCTTTCTGACTCATTCATCTGTTTTGGGAATGGAGCTAGAAATAAGCTAGAATGTTAGTAGAAATAAGCTAGAAAGAAAAAAAATAAATTGGATGGTCTCACTTATATGAAGGATAGAGGGAAAACAAACAAATGGGCCGACAAATTTAAAACTGTCAACAAAACTGAAGCATAGAGCAAGGAGGGCAAAATCAAGGGAGGGATGGACACAGGAGATTAAGATGGTTTATGTGTGATAAGGTGGTGGGAGAATCTTGGGGTAGAAAATGATGTAAAACATATGCATATACTATAAAACAAATTAAAGTAATGCATGAAAAGCCCCATGGAATTCACATTTGAATTTAGTATTAGATCCTGTATACTCTGCATACTCATCTATTTAGAGACTTCCAGGACAGCAAGGCAATTTCCCAAATGGTGATTTGCTCACTAGAGTAAAAGGAACTGTAACAGAAATGCCATTATTATCTCCTGGACATCGGAAACAAACTTCTACTCCTGATATTCATTATCCATTTGCCAAGGAATACTGAAATTGGAATTGCCATTTAGGGTGTGAAGCTTTATAAGAAGTCTGATTTAGTTATGACTGATTGGACAGTTTTTCTTAAAATGCCACAGGAAACAGAAATTGTCACATGTAGAAATATTTTGGAAGAGAAAACTATTATTAGTCTATTCTGCAAGGTCATGGCGGATAACAATGAATAATATGTCTTATTGGAATAGCACTGTATTTCTGAATATTAAGCATAATGCTTGTCAATCATCTGGCATATTTTAATGACACATTTATTTTTTTAAAAAAAGAATTGATATAGACTATGTTTTCATTATAATGATGCCTTATAAATAGTGCCAAACAAGGAGAAAATGGGTCTTTTTTTTTAATATTTCCCATATATACATTTAAGTTTATATGTATATAAATCTTCCCACAATCAAGATTTAAGGAAATAACCCTGAAATCATGAATCTATTTTACATGAACATAAGGTTATACAATTTAATTACATTAGCTTCTCTTAAATGATAATAAAATTCAATATAACCACTAAAACTAGATATAAAAATAACATTTGATTTCATTTAAAAATTGTCATTAAGTGAATGGGTTCATGAGTAATACAAAAAGAAGATATTCTTCTTTTATCAAATTTTGGATGATCTAGGCTATTTTTACTTTTAATTGAAAGTGCTATGCTACTTCAAAGTTATTCAAAAACTTCAAATGGCATTTTAGATAGTTTAAAGATACTTTGTGCATCTCTGCTATAAGAAAGTGCATTAAAATGAGTTGTAACATATATGAATTCTACGTAGTATATTTGCCTTGGTTAAAAAATCATATCTTTAAAAACAGGAAGTCAGACTAAATTTACATATGTATATGTGTATAAACATCATGTTCATGGTGGCATAATACATACAGTGTAGGTGACAAAAATATTCACCCAAATGTTATGTGATTTTCCCAAATGTTCTCTAAATAACTTTCCTCCACTTAGTGTACTGAGATGCTTGATACTTTTTATTCTATGCCCTTAAAAAATCATAAATTTCTCAGTAATATCACTGGGTGTTATATGTTCTGTTTTTGCTAGATCATGTAGAGCCTTCAGGTAGTATATTTTCAGAATTCGCCTGAACTGTTTACCTGCATAGTTACACTCAAATGAGGAAGGTGTCTCCAAATATCCAAAAGCTTTTGGGCTAAATTGTAATTCTCTGTGTTGACTTAGGTAAAGAAAATCAAGCAAATGTCAGTCATTTTATTAAAGAATATAGAAAGAGTATTGGAGCCCCAGGTAGATGTAGGAAAAGCTCATAAACCCGAGCTTCTCAGTGAGACTGTATCTATGCAGTTAGTATATGTGCAGGTTTACATGAAAAATTGCGATGATTTCTACAGAAAAAAAAAAAAAATCAGGGAGACAGTTAGTATATCTCTTATCATACATGGAGGAACAAAGGGACCTATTAAAATGTACACGATCTCTATAGAACCTTATCTTCTGGGAAGCGGACTGTTGGCTACATCACAATTTCCAAACACTGTCTTTAAACACAGTATTTTACCTGCGTGCAGTGTCTTCTCAACACCAGAGCAGTTCCGTCCTGACTCCTTGTTTGGGACCAGCAAGAGACGTGGCCTTCTCATTGCTAAATTTATTTAAAACCTGTTCCACTAAGTTCTAGTCTTAGGGATGGGCAAGAGATTTTGAAATCAGCTTTGCCTTTTCAGCAGATACAGAGATAAATTTGGGGGACAGGGTGGGTGATACACAGCTCCTTCCTCCATGCACTCAGGAAGGTCCAGTCTTAAGCACAGCAGTTGACATAATTTTTTTTTTCATGTTTCCATTCTTACATTAATGTTAAACATTAGAACACGATATGTTATTTAGGAATGTAGGATAGCGTAAGGGGGTCCTACCACTACAGCAGTAGAAGTCGTATACATTTTGAAAGATGAAATGTCCTAAAGTGACACTCAATATAGGAACTTTGTCAAATATGGTCCAATATGACAGTTTTTAAGAAACCATCCATTTTGGTTCATGAGGTGGTGATGTCTCAGGATACAAACACACTTGAAGGTCAGAACATAACCAACCACAATTTTGCAGCTCATGAATTAACTCTCAAAACCCCTTCAGCAGAGATGAAGCTCAATCATTAAATGCAAAACCTACAACCACTGAAAGAAAGAAACTAACAAAAGTGTGATTGTGTTCTTTATTCAAAATAAGTATGTTTATCCCAATTTAATACTAATTGAATAAACAAAATAAAATACTTGGGGTGGTTTACAATCAACCTCCTACTCTCCAAAGAGAAAAACAAAATAAAACAGAAAAACTCAAAATTAAAAGGAAACAACTTGATAAGATTAAGGTAGCATGATTTAATGTGTTTAGCCAATATATAATTTTTGATAATGTAATTTTTATAAGGAAAATAATGGAAATTAAAAAAATTTCAAATGAATTATGACAAGGGTGGACTATTTTTTAATGAGTAAAACTTCAGAGTTAATTGCCTTAATCTGAAGCTGCATAAGATTTAACATAAATGTCAAGCATTCTTTAATGTAAAGTTACACAATTCCATGGGAGGTAATATCAATTTGAAAAAAAATACAGTAATATATCATTAATATTCAATAGTTAGCATGCCAATATATTTTAAACCAATGCTAGTTAAACATTTTTTATACAAATGATGTATAAAGGTGAATTGTATTTAAGTCAGAACATATTAATACAATTATTTTTTCATAAACAGCTGGAAAGTATTCACTCAAGAGTGCTTTCTAAAGCTTAATCATTTTGGATGATTAACTGTGATATCAAGACCAAGAATTTAATTTTCTACTAATAATTGCTGGCTTTTCTTTTCTCCAAGGTACAGTGGATTTTGGCTTAACTTCCTTAGCATTTTGCCCATGGAAGTGGAGGTAATAGTGAACAATGAAATGACACCAAAAGCCAAGTGAATGAGTGAGTAAACTAACAATAACTACTACCTAGATCCTTAAATATGCAAAATACAGTTGTTTTTGACATCATCTATATCTTCTGAGCTAAAGAAAAAATGATGTATGATTTATAGTTATAAGCTTCATCAAGTAGAATTGAGTTAGACTTTAATTAATCACTCAAAGATGTATCCACAGTTCTCTTCTGGCTTTTAGAGTCAAAAATATTTATTGCAGTCTTTTCCTTTCTCCCTTTTTCCCTCTCTCCCTCCCTCTTTCTCTTCTTCATTCCCTTCCTACTTCTCAAGGCACATAAGTGGTGGAAGTAGCTTGCTACTTAATCCTCCCTCCCTCCCTTTGTTCCTTCATCCTTCCCTCACTCCTTTCCATCTATCTGCCCCTCTTTCTGTTCTCTTTCCTTATTCTTTACTATTTTTTTCATTTTAGAATTTTGGTCTCCGGTTGTGCAACATTTCTATAGCTATCAGAAGTGTTCTTCCTTCTTATCATGAAATCTGTATTTCTACCTGTTGTAACTACTACCATTCAGCCTTCCAAACATCTTCCTTCCTTTCTTTCTTTGCTTAGTGAAAGAGTAACTAATAATTCTGGATAATATTAGTGCAAATACTTTGGGAAAGTCCTAAATAATACACACATGCATTTGTATTATTTGTATGCATTTGTATTATATATATATATGCATATGCATATATATGTGTGTATAATAAATATATGTCAAATTAACTTCTTTTTGTAAAGATCAATAGAGAACAAAAGCTTTTCCACTATTTTAAAAACCTGTTCCTGGTTAGTGACTTCAGTTAGTATAATTTAGTGCCTGAGGTCATTTGCTTTCTCTCTTGGTAGACCCTAATTCTCTTTCTGCTGAATTTATTAGTTTTTCTAGATATTGAGTTAATCTATTAAATAACTATATGCAATCATATAACTGCCATTTAATTGGAAAGAAAATATATACCTGTCAAAGCAACCCAATTTCATTTTTGCATTGAAAAATACTTCCTTGCAACAACTTAGTAGGTGATGCTAATGATTAGTTTTATGCTATTACTTTACAATTTACCTTTATCTACCTATTATCTTTGTTATTTTTTTGTTCTGTTGAGGGCACCATCAAAATTGCACCAAAGCACCTATTCTATGATGATGACAAATGATAGGCTACATTGCAGTTGATCATCCTATGAAGAGTCTGTCATGTGAGAAATTATAACAATGTCATGTTGCCACCACATTTGTTCTCAGTTGGGTTATTGCAGGAGATGCAGAACAGAAAAAAAAAAATGCTTAACAAATTTAGAAACCTTCTTCATAGGATATATGGGATACACTTACAATAAATTTCAATCTTATCTTATGTAGAGCATTCAACTGTCATCATGATTTTGACCATGGGTGGGTGCAAGGTAGTTGTTTCAATGTCCCAGGCACATTTGCAAATAACAGCCTCTTTAAGAGGATCTGACTCTCCCTGAGGTTTGGGCTACAACTGTTCTAGCTTAAAGGGCCTTAAGTCAGAGGTTCAAGATGGTAATTGTCACTCTGTACTGTTATTTTTACAGTTCTTCAGTGGCACAACCTGTCACACATGTCAACTATACAGTGCTCTCTGTAGTGTGGTGTCTGCTTTTTAAAATCATAGATTGAAGCCCATGTGCATAGTGTGTGTGCTGGTGGATACCCTGGCACATAATGCGTTCAAGGTTGTGACCGTATACATGCATGTGTGTCAAGATATATACACATAACTCAGCCACTCTCTGATCTCCTAGAGCCCCACCCCACATCAACTCCTCTCAGTTATCAGAGTATGAACTTTGTCTTAGCAGTCTCCACTCTAGCAGCTTGCAAACACTTTCAACTTCAGCCCTCCAGCACATCCAGACAGGTTTTAGATGAAGTTTTGATGGGAGGGGTTTCTTAAGAATCAAAATGATTTCCTCTTCTGAAAGTTTGTCTTAAGCTCGTCTCCTCATCTATTGCAGCACTATTTATAAAAGCCAATTTATAATAGACCCAGAGGAATTAATCAGAAAGTTGTGCTGTATGGGCACATGGAATATTATTCTGCGATCAAAAATACACATTTGATGCTTTGTCTTGACATGGATCGACCTAGAAGGAATTATATTAGCAGAAATAAACCAGAAAGATAAAGAGAAACACTGGAAGATCTCACTTATATGCTGGATATAGGGAAAACAAACAAAAGGACAAGGGAAATTTAAAAATGTCAGCAGAACCAAAGCATAGAGCGGCGGGGGTGGGGGATGGGCACAAGAGATTAAGATGAAGGTTCATGGGTGATAAGTTTATGGGAGAAACTCGGGGTAGACAACACTGTAATATAGATTAGATAGGTAGGTAGATAGAGATTATATATATATATCCTCTGTAGGATGGGGGTGGCCTGATTCTCATCAGACAGGTTATCTCCTATATTAGTTGTTTATTTTTTCTCCCATTAATAAAAATAGTTTGATTTTAGTTTTACAAGCCTTTGCTCTTTAAAAAAAAAACTGAGACAATAAGAGAAATTACTATCTTCTGATGTGTAAGTACCCAGTATCCAGGTTCTCCACAGGTAAGAATGTAAGCCATGTTCATCATGTAGGCTCAGATCATTTTGTTGGATCTTCTCAAGTGTTTGCTGAGCTTTATCATGATAACAGGTAGACTTAGCTTCCAAGAAATCACTGCATTAGAGAGCAATTATGACCTTTGAAGACAGCACTGCAGCTTACATGCATAAGACCAGGAATCACAGGAGGTGCCTCACTTCTACAACTTTAGGAAACTGAAATTGTCCATCAATTTGTGGGAATTTCTGGACCTATCTATAGCAGGTCAAAAAAAATATGTCCATAGTTGTTTCCCCAAATGGATTTCTGAGGTGAAATTCATGAAGGGTTTTGCCCAGGTTTTCTTCTATGTATTTTATGGTTGCAGGTCTCACTTCCAGGTCCTTTATCCATTTTGAGTTAATTTTTGTACAGGGTGTGAGGGTGTTATCCTGGTCCATTTTTTTGCAAGTTTTGATCCAGTTTTCCCAGCACCATTTA